>CAJHQQ010004252.1:0-30775 GCA_905132885.1 Moricandia moricandioides
CTAAAAATTACTTTAATAATGACACATTCACAAGTTGCAATACTTCTCGAGTAATATGTATAAAAAATTTGTAGTCCTATAAATCATTTAGTCTGCAGTTTAGCCTTTCAAAATCGTAACGATTATTGTTACAATATCGTAACAATAAATAATATAAAATTTATTATTCATAACTCCTAATAGATTAATATTATAGTATAGAATTTTATAAAAATATAATAATATGAATTTTATCTTTGTGAATAATGTTATTTAATATTAGATATTATATATTTTAATATATTGTTATAGTATATAAATATTTAAACTGTCTAACTTTTTTTTGTCAACGATTCTTTTATACGTTTGATTAAGAAGAGTACAATTAAACTGTCTAACTAATACGTTTGATTAAGCATTTTGGATACTAAACCTTGAAATCAATGCAAACTCACTTTTCATTTGGTGCCTCCACGTTGCCTTGCACACATCCGCATGTTGTTTGGAAATAATTAGAAAAGACTCATACGCAGTAATAAAGTCGTTCTTTGTAATACTTTACTTTCATAGCTTTAATTAACTTGTCGACAAAAAATATGTAAATAATACATCCCCAACCGCAACTTCTTACCTTATGTCCAGCTGTATTGTTAATATTAAGTGCGTAACAGTAGAATAAAAAAGCTACACCTCATTTCCGGAAATTTGTCATCACAGGACATGAAAAGAACGTGGTAATAGTTTTTGTTATTTATGTAAAATGAAGGATATTTAATTTGGCCAGTAAAATAATAGGATATTTAATTTGGTCAGTAGATTCAATTATCTGCTAGCTTATAAAAAAGAATTCAATCTTATTTGGAGATTTTGACCTGTAATTTAAAATCACGGGATTAACTTTTAGTTAAAAATAATTATATTAAATATGAATTGTAATTTAATTTACAATATATTTCAATCTTTCAAAATATATGATATTTTAGAACCCATTTCTACTTGATTCAAATTGTAATGGGATAATGTCGATGCATCAAATCTTATTTATATGATTAGGTTTAATAGGTTGGGAATTTTGAAGCTATACTTTTTGATTGCAAACTGCAACGAATAACCTACTAATTTACTTGAAAGAAAGTTGTATTAAAGAAATATTAGGTGATTTTTCCGTGCTCATAACAGATATAAATATTTATAAACTAAAAATATTATAATAATTTGTTGATATTTATTTTAATTTTAAATCAATTCATAATTTATATGTATAAATTTTAATAATAATATTTTATTAGTTTAATTATACATATGATTTTGGATATGTTATCAACAGTCGATTTGGTTGTTTTGTGGATCAACAATCCGATTTGGTTACCACTTGGAGATATGGAATTGCATATTTCTTCGAATTCAACTATAATATTTTTTTCTTAACTAACTAAGATTTTGGTTAATTTTCTTAGTTGCATTTAGGTTTGTTATCATCTTAGATATGTAAATATATTTTAGTAAGATTATATATAAATTAATATATATCATGCTTAGAATGAAAAAATAAATTAAAGTGTTTGACTCAAAACTACATTAATGAATATAACAATAGTATTATGAATTATCATGCATATATAAATTTTACCAAAAAACTGAATTTTAAAAATTAGTTAATAGTTTATTTTTCTATATTAATATGTTTTGAGTCATTTTGTAATTTATATGTATAAATAAATTATTATTATACAATTATATGAATTATACTTTCTTGTGTAGTTAAATCTTTGATTTTGGATATACATTAGATTAGTCTAGTTACTCATTTTTAAGTATATTGAATTACATAATTTCTTTCAGATTCAAACGAAAAGCATACTTATTTTTTATTTTAATTAAATCAAATCAAATTAGATTCATTTATCGCTCACTGCAAGTAATATTTTAATAATTTCATATATGTTGATATAAAAATATTAGAAATAAAACGATAATAATTACATACATAAGTATAAGTAACACCGATATTTTTTTTGGAAGCTAATGAACACATAGCAATATTTACAATAGTTAAAACATTTTATAAACTTTAAATAATTTAATGCCTTAGATTTATTGAAAGGTGAAGGAAAAATAATTGTTGTTTACCAGAAGTATTGACTAGCACATGGTTAGCTATGCAAAGTAATCTAATATATATCTAATTACATGAAGTATATGTTATGCATGATAATATCTCTTAACTTAATGATTTTATGTAGTTAACATCACGAGTTTAATTTTATTAATCCAAAAAGTAATGTAGATCTCGAAGACATTAACTAAGTTTAAAACTCTCTCGATTAAGATGATCTAGAGCCATATTCAAGCTAAGCTTTAGAAGAAAAGAGAGAATATTTGTTAGTACCTAGTTCTAGATGAGAAAATAGAATGTGGACATTTGTTTTCTAACAAGTGATGATCTACCTCCATCTTAGTCCAAAAATTCCTAAACGTCAAGCTAAAAACTATAACCAAGCGCTGAGTGGGAGGCAACCCACTATTATGTATATTTTAAATTTATTTTATTTTCATGATTTTACTAACTTCATATTTTTCTTTATTTGTGGTAAAAAAAAGATCAAAAATCACCATCGCTCGACAACTGGCACAACCATCGGTCGATACCGATCACCATCGGTCGACATCATGACATTACCATCGATCAACACTTGTAATAGAGTATGGTATTTTTGGTTGTCCTCATTACTTTTACTTATGTTTTTAATTTTTTCCACCTAATCGAGACGGGATAACACTAGGGAAAATGTTATTTAAGTCTGGAGAAGGTTTACTGATATTGCTTTCTATTTTAGAGTTTTATTCTTATGTGTTTTATTGAGGTTTTATGAGTCAAGAAGGGTATTATGATCAGATTTAAAATTTTACTTATTATCTAACTATTCTATAGCAACATTCTAGATTTGTTGATTGTAGAAATTACTAGATATACCAAAGTGGAATGTCATGCCATTATATCACACACGCTTAGAAATTTTGAAGGAACCGAAGGTATCCTCCAACCTAATTTTACTTATTTGCTTGTTTTGGGGTTTGACATACATTGGATCAGATTCCTCTTGTGAGTCTGAAAGGTAAAATTTTGTGTGCTTCTGATTCCCTTCTCTCTCTCTCTCTCTCTCTCTCTCTCTCTCTCTCTCTCTCTCTCTCTCTCTCTCTCTCTCTCTCTCTCTCTCTCTCTCTCTCTCTCTCTCTCTCTCTCTCTCTCTCTCTCTCTCTCTCTCTCTCTCTCTCTCTCTCTCTCTCTCTCTCTCTCTCTCTCTCTCTCTCTCTCTCTCTCTTTGGCATCTATAAAAGTAAAAGATTAAGATAATTTCTTGAAAGATGCATAGGGGGTAGGATAATTTCATGTGACCTCATTATTCTAATACACAAAGGGATGGTCACACATTATGGAAGCGAGGGATATTTAAATTACATGTGACCCCATTATTCGCTTACACTTTGTCAAAAAAAGAGAAAAAAAAAGAACAAGATAGAATGTATCATCATCATTGATTCATTGAACTTATAAAAAATAATAATAATATAAAAAGATTCAGAAAAAAGTGATAGAGGGAAGAAAATGATCAAAGAAGACTGCATTTATGTTCATATACTTGCAGGGGTAAGAGTACATGTGTCCTCTGATCGATACTCATAGATTTGGTTGCTATACTAGGATAAGATATATATAAATTTTCTCTAAGATTGACACTAGTTTGATGTGGTTGCAACATAGTAAATGTGATAATGTTGAGTAAGAGATTTTGTGAGTCCCTATGTTTTTCAAACCTCTTCCACAAGTTTACCTTTGTTTCTCTTGAGGACAAGAAAAATGCTAAGTTTGGGGGAGTTGATAGGTCTCAATATTTACCATTTTTAAACCATGTTATAGGCCCTGTTTGGAGTCTATTATACGTGTCTAGGATGTGTTTTAGAGTCTTTTCAGGTTCATGTACATTTTGTAGGATTGTAGAGATTATGAAGTTTTTTAGAACTCAGAGAAAAGGAACCCCGTACCTAGTCAAATTCAGCAAAGTATGAGTCAAGATAGAATATTGCGTTGTTTGACGATGCATTATTGCCGTCGATCGACGGTCGATGCGAAGAAACCCAACTCGCAAGTAGTCGACTTGAAGCCCAAGTCACAAAAATTACAATATTGCCCATGAACATGTTTTACCTAGTTTATATAATCTTTGCTAGTGTTTTATGCAAATGACGACTTTTACAAGCTTTGATACTTTTCATAATAAACATAATAGTTTAGAGTTTTTGTGGAGAAGATAAACACTTATTCAAGCATTGTATTGGAACCTCATTTTTCTATCCCTAACTTATCTTATGCATTATTTTATGTTTATGATTATGTTCTGCTTAGCTATGTCTGAGTAGTCACCTTGTTAGATTTAGGGTTTATTAAATGTTTTGATGAATTAGCCAAACAATAAAATTATTATATCTATCATCAGATTTGTACTTATTACTTGTGTTCTTGATTAGCTACCTAGAACCATGATATTAGGATATTGAGAATTGTGTGATTGCATGATCAATACTTGAAGTATCTCTGATGAGCTTCAATTACTAAAGAAAATCGAGAGAATGGTCTAGTGGTTCTAAGTGAACCAATCGAATCTAATCGTTTAATGCTTGACTAAGAAAACAATCGATCGATATCGTTTACATACCATCGAGCGACGGTCATTCTGAGTTTGCACACGAAAGTTGTAGACTCTGAGCTTAGCCATAGGATAGATATAACTTACAATATCTTTGCTAATTGAATTTGTGTTCTATGATTGAAAAACCCCCTTGGCTTTTATCTATTATAATTCACTACCTGAAAAATCTTAGATCTAGCTATTTTCCTTACTTGTTTACAAACCAACGATTTCCTTATTTAATAGTTTTAGAGTCTTATTAATTATCTAGCTTAACTAAGTTGATTATCAAATCTATTGTGTGCCCTCGCGTGGAATCGATTCCTAAGTACTACATCTAAAACTCTTATTTGAGAAAGTAATCAGTATCTCTAGGGTAATTTAAGCACGTATCAATGATTCGCTGGAGGAAAACACACGAGAAGAATGTGGTCCTTATTTTGAGGGAAAAATGTGAGATATCAAACAAAGTTCCACATTAAAAGTTTAGACAAAGAGTGTCTAATAAATAATGAGATGTTTTTTTAGAAAGAAATCAAAAATTAAATTCATGGGGATAAACCTCTTATGTTGAAAATAGACAATATCACACTAATTGGATAATAAAAAAAATACCCTAGAATACCCGTTTTTAAGACTTTGTCACAAAAATAACATTCAAGTAGAAAAATGACCAAAATAATATTTATTATATGGTAAAAATATACATTTATACCCCTTGAGTTAACTAATCTAGACTTAAAGTTAGAGTTATGGATTGAGATTTTGGAAGTGAGGTTTAAAATTAAAAAAATATATATATCAAAATAAAAAAAATTGTTCCGGTTAAGTTTTTTTCTGGAGTGCTCTTTTGTGACAAAAACTTAAAAAACAAACTATTTGATAAATTCTTCCTAATAAAAATTAGATATGAACTTTTACAAAACCCAACATTTTCGTTGTGGAAATTGATGCTTTGGTCTTCCAATGATTCGGAGCGCCGGTGAGGAATTTGTTGTTGGCGTGAGGCAGTGTGATCTGATTCATCAAGGCATGTGTCTCTTTATTAGCTTTGCGACTATACACGTGTCTAATGCTGGGCATTTGAGTTTTCGGTTTGGGTCGGTTTGGTTTATTCGATTTTCGGGTTATTCTGATTGAGGTATTTAGAAATCATTTAGAAACCGAACATTTTTTGGATCTCTTCGGTTCGTTTATTTTCGGATTCGGTCGGGTTTTCATTTTTTATAAAACCCGAAGTGAAACCAAATTATAAATAATTTGGGTTTGATTCGGGTTTAAGCAAAAAAAATGAAAAAATAAATAAAAAATATTTGGGTAATTCGGATAGATCAGATTTTTGGATATTTTTATTCACTAATTAATATTATATATATATATATATATATATATATATATATATTAAAATTAAAAATAATTATTTTTTTTTAAATATTCAAAAAAATTGGAAACCTGTTAGGTTCTCGGTTTGCTTCCGATTCAGTTTCAGTTTTTGGGTTTATAAATATAGGAACCGTTCAGGTTTTTGTAATTTTCAGTCCGTTTTCAGTCTCAAATTTTTTAGTTCGGTTCCAGTTTGATTTTCAAATTTTGGATAATATGCCCAAGACTACACGTGTCTCAGGTTTGGTTGTCGTGTTGATTCTCTCCGCAGAGGCCACTTAGCTTTGTAGGCTTCTTGTTGGACCACTTCACTGTTATTTTGTCTTGATTTTTATGTGGGCATTCCCTTTGGACCTCGTTTTTTGTATATTGGACTTAGAGCATGATAATGGGGAAGAACCATTTAGGGTTCTTAGAGCATAATTTAACACTTTTCAGCTAAGAAATGTCTTTTATATTTCTTATTTATGAAACTTTTTTTAGTTTTTTTTAATTAAAAGCTAAGAAATGTTTCTTATATTACACTAAGAACCTCACCCTAAGAAACTTCATTAATTGTTGTCTTAGGTTTAATAATAATCAAGATGACAAAAAAATTCGTTCATGCTAACAATGTACTTTCATAGCCTTAACCCATATTAGAAACTATCCTATGTCTGAGTTTCATACGCTTGGTCCAAATCTAGTGATTAGGGCCTAACTGGTTCAAACGCAGCCGTTATAGTTGCAGTTGTGAAATATGAAAGTTTATGGATGTGGAAGTTTGTAAATGTGGATGGTTGCAGTTTCAAACGTTATAAAATAATTTGTATTATTGATATAATGTTTGAAAATTATTGTATTTGCAGGTTTTATTTTTACTAGTTTACTCACAAATGGAAAAGTTAATTAATAAGAAAATATTTAATAAACAAAAAAAAACTAAAAAGTTAGATGACCCACCTCAACTATATCCATTGTGTATTATAATTGTTTTAAAACAAATATAATTGTTGATGTAGATAGTAACAATATGATTAACCTGAGTCTTTTAAGGTAGGGTTCTTATTTTTTCTAAGAGATTTTATTAGCTTTTAATTAAGAAAATTTAAGAACTGTCTCTTAAATAAGAACTATAAGAGAAAAAACTGTCTCATAAATAAGAACTATAAGAGACGTCTCTTACCGAGAAAAAAAACAAATTTTGCGTTAGAAATTTCACCTTAATAGACCGGAGGTAATCATAGCCTAAAACCTCAACCGTAAAATTTGTAGTTTACGTTCAGCTGTACTGTTAATACTAAATGCATAACAGTAGAATACAGTATTTTTTTTTGTCGGCACCAGTAGAAAATATATAATTCAACTTTAGCTTATTTCCGGAAATTTGTCTTCACGTGACATAACATGACAAAACGTGAGAATAGTTTTTGTTTGGTCAGTACTCAGTAGATTCAATTATTGTGACTCAGAAAAAAAACACATTTATTGGTGAAATTATTAAAATAATTGATATTTTGGTTGAACGCATAAAAATTATAACATATATTTTTAAAAAAAGATATTAAAAATATAAACTAAAAATAATTCAGTTAATCATCAAAAAAATTATAAAACATTATTAAGCACATAATTTTTAATAAAATTAAAATTAATAAAAAGTATTTCAATATTATCTATTTTAAAATATAAAATAATCTTTAATATATCATCTATTTAAAAGGAGTGTCTTCTTAAAATATAAATGATGTGTTCCAATCTTTTGCGGATTAAAAGTAATTGGCAGATATGGTAAGAGTTGTTATCAAGCAGGGCCACAACCATTAAACTATCATTGACGAAATAAGTATATGGTGACTCATTGATTCAGAATCTTTTAGAGGGTGGTATTCGATTGAAGAATTTAACTTATTTTAAAAGAATTCATTTAAATAGTTTTTGAGGTATTTTAAAGGATTTAATAAGAATTTTAATGCATTTGGTTAATTCTGATGTTTTGGATTTAAAAGAATTTAAATAAATTTGATCATATCAATTCTTCTAAATTTTATGAACTAATATTTTTACACAAAGAAAAAAATTTATAAAATTTGAAAAAAAGTTAAGCATTTTTATTTTATATAAAAGATAAAATCATTTAAGAAAAAAAGTAAATAAAAATTTTGACTAATGAAAAATAGTAGTAGTCAAACAAATCATGTATCATTATGTGAATATGTAGTCATTTAGGGATAAAACAATTTCATGGAAACATAAATTACGACATAATAAATTTTTTATTTTTTTTACAAAAATAATAAAATATTTGTAATTTATAGTGAAAATTATGTTTTCATATCTCTCATATTATAATGATTAATAATTTTAATATATACATTTGATAGATAAAAAATACAATGAATCATTTTTAAATCCTAGCTTAAAGGCAGAGAATTGATTCTTTACAATATTTAAGAAATTTTTCATTAAATTCTATTGAAATACAATTATCACAAAATCCACTAAAAATTGGATAACACAATTATTTGATGGAATTTGAAATTCCCTAAATCCAATAACACAAGAATTTCTATTAATTGGTGAAATCCATGATTGAGTAACACCAATATTTAATGGAAAGTTCAGTTCTTTTGAATTCAGTTCAATTCTTTTGAATTCAATTCAATTCTTAAATCCAATACTCTCACTTTAGTATCGTAGTGCTTCTGTTGAAAAAAAAAGCATACAGGGTTTTCCACTAACTTTATTTTCACGCACTTCTACATTTTTCTTTTACTATAATATACTTTAGAATTACCAATTAAACCTTTTATATATTTTTTTTTTCAACAGAAGCACTACTACACTAAAAGATTTTGAATCCAAAAACCATATCGATAGAATCGAGTCAACATTAAAGAGTTTAATTGGTAGTTCTAGAGTAAATTATAGTAAAAAAATGTAGAAATGCGTAAAAACAAAGTTGGTGGAAAAGAAAAAAATAACATACACTTTTACTCTAACAAAATGTTGAGTAAATTCGAGTCTGTGTTTTTCTTTATTTAAATACTAAAATTGAGTATAACTGGAAAAAATTCACTTGATTGGTTAATTTTTAATAGGATGTGGAGTACATTCAATTTATAGAAAAAGTTAGTATAAAATACATTCTAAACACACTCAAAGTCATTATAAATTTTATTGGGAAAGATGGTAAAAGCTATAAACATCCATTTAACTTTTTTTACAATTTTGTTGTGAAATAATCATAATTTACTGTCAAAATATGAAACTACAAAAAAAAAAAATCTAAAAATCAAGTTTTCTACAGTTTTTATTTAGTGTTTGTACGGTCTTTTAAAAAACTAAAAAATTTCATGTCTAACTCTAAAGCAAAAAAAAAAAAAAACTAATTCTACAACATTAAATGTTGAATCTAGGTCCATGATGTAATATTACAAAAAGAAGTAGAGGGTGGAAATTTACGTATTAATGACCAAGAATAAACAAGCTCGGTCAATTACAAGAACAAAAATGCTCGTCTAAACAAATAGTCTAAACAAGTATCTTTCGTAATTTGGTCTCTAGTCGTTTGAGACGAGGTCGTCTAGTGCTCGAGGTCGTCTGAGATTTTGGTGGTGATTGAAGAGGCGATGCTCTCCTTTTCCTGTACGTTTTTGTACGTTTCTGACTGTCCTCTCAATGGGTATGACACACTCCTTTTATAGTAAAATACTTTTGTCTTCTAGCGAAATCACAATTTCTAGTTTTAACGGGCCATGCCTGATTTTGGGCTTAGCTCTTAATGGGTCCGTGCTAAGCCCATCTCCAACAATAGCCCCCCACAGTTCATCAAGTGTCGATTCTTGGTGAATTCTTCTGAATCTTCTGTGGAAAAATCATGTCTTGTTTTTTTGGTCGGAAATTAGGGTGACATTTCCCTATATATATGGGGTCTTGGGTCTTTTTTTATTCTTGTTCCCTTTGGAGTGGCAAGGTAAAAAAAAATTTCCCTTTTTTTCTTTCTTTTGGTGTTTGATTCCTTCTCTCTCCCTTATCTCTTTATTATATATTTTTTTTTCTGGTGGTCCTCCTTCTTGGCTGACAGCTCCCTCCCCCTCTTCCTTTGTTGACGGTCCGAGGTGTGAGCAAGGATCTGAGCTTGCGTGGCTGAGGTTGAGGTCGTCTTGGTTGGGTTGAGGTCGTATTGGTCGGAGTTTGGGGTTGTCTTGGTCGGGGTCGTCGGGTTGATTTTTCCGGTGCTCGTGGTTATTTGAGATTGTGGTGGAACCGAGCTCGTTGTTCAAGCAGGGTGGTGGCGGTTGAGATGAGTCGGTGCTTCCCATTTTCTGCGAGTCTTCACCAAATCTCGGGTCCGTCTTCGAGCAGAGTTGGAGATGGTGATGAGCTTGTCTCTGATGGTTTTGGTGATTCGGAGACGTGCTTTGATGGAGGAGTAGGATTCGGTCGAGGCCGAGCAGAGGCAAGTAAGATGGTTGAGCTCGGGTCCGATCCGGGGTCGTCGCGAGCCGAGACGGTGGTGTCCGGTACCGGCGGAGCTTGTCGTGAGGAGCTTGCAATGGATCCGGTCATTGTTGCTGGTAGGTTTGATGCGGGTCCGACTATCATGGTAGATGTTAATGTAGCTTTGAGGTCGTTGAATGGGATTGAGATGTTCGACTCTGTTGAGCAGGATACGGGATGTGATGGGGAGAAGACGGAGCTTGCTTGTGGGGGACCGAGGTCGTCTCGGGGAAATCAAAGCTTGACGCAAGCGGAGACATCAATGTCGGGGCCGAGCTTGTTACTTACGGGATTAAGCTCGTTGTTGGCGGGGACCGTCGCTACTGCTGGTTTTGGTGTTGTTCCGAGCTCGTCTGTTCAAAACTGTGTTGACTTTGTCGGATCTTTGAATGCCAGTGATGTTAATTGTGTTATGGTAGATAGATCGGAGATTGTCGACGAGTGTCCAAGGTTGTTTGTGACAGATGTGAGGTTGTCATTTGAGGGGTCGAGTTCCTTGTGTCTTGCTGGGACTTCTTTGACGGGGTTGAGCTCGTCTACTTTGATTCCGGGTTCTCTGGTTGAGGTATGTAATGCTGATGAATCTCGAGTAAAAAGTCTATGTTGGATACTTTTAAAGAGCATGAGCTGATGATGTTAACAAAATCTTCCCCTATTAGAGAATTGTCAAGTTCATCTGATGGAGACTCTTCTTCGAATTCTTATGATGACGACTATGAAGATGACGGTGTAGATCGGGACAATGATGTAGGTCGAGGTGCTGCTGCTGGTGAGTGGAATGTTGTTGTTGATAGAGAAGTTAATGGTTTCGATGGTGGAAGAGATAGTGCTTGTAATGAGCAAAATGAAAATGGTGTTGGTGTAGGTGGGGAGCGTGACGTTGTTGATAGCGGCGAGCAAGATGGTTTTCTTGAGCGAAATGATATAGTTGTTTGTGAGGAGCGAGATGATTTTTTCGATGATGAACTGAGCGGTACCGCCTGTAATAACCCTCATGATCCAATGAATTTTTGGTCAAGAAAAATTCCGCTCGACTAGTTCGGAGTTGGTCGATCAGATTTAACAATAAAATTGACCCGATGAATTAATGTTACGATGGGACTGTCATGTGGTTGAAAGGCCTTCTCTTAATAGTTCTGGTTGAGTATTAATTATGTTGGTCGAATTTTATTTAAGCTGGATGAGTTTTGTTGAAGCAGGATGAGATTTAAAGGTCGAGAAAATTTTAATCGGAAACTGTCCGAAAATTACCAACCAGATTCTTAAAATTCCTTATAAATCATCCATGGTCCTTCACCACCTTGTCTGCCTGCTTTCTCAGTAAAAGTCACATGACAAGCACAAGCTGCCTGCCTGCTTGGTTAATAGGTAAGTCATGTGCAAGTCACAAGCTACTTGCTTACCTTCTTGCAACTTTCTTCATGGGAAGGAAAAGTTCAGCTGCTTGTGATGAAGCATGACACCAGTTGTCCCTTGCACACCAAAGCTTTGTGTTAATCTGAACACTCACACAAAGCTCATCTCAGCTACTTAATCCTCTCAGTCACCTGCTTCCCACGTTCTGAAACAGAGCAAAAACCAGGGAGAAGCACAAAAAAACCAGAGAGAGAAAAGAGTAAAAAACAGACATAAAAATTATTGAAAAAAATCAGAAAAAAATCATAGGAGTGAAGTGAGCTTGGAAGACCCTTTCTCAACCTTTTTATGAATTAAATCTGTGTGTTTTGGATTTTTTTAGAGCTGAATTCATGGCTTCTTGAAGTTGAGAATCATCCATTATATTCAGCCTTTGAATTTAATCGGTAAGAGTTTATCGGTTTGATGGGATCAGTTTTCCTTGAGGAGTTCTGCTGGATGGTTTATATTTGAAATGTGTTCTGAATAAATCCGACCATGGATTCTTGTGGTGATGATCAGGTTAAGTCGTGGTTAGCTTGAAGAGAGACTACCATCCGAGTTTAATCAAATAAGTGAAACCGGTAAGCTTCAACCTCTTGATTCAGTCATGCTCTGATGAGAACTGTTTGCTGTGTGATGGTTAACCTGTCAGGCTCAGTTATCTAAGGTCTTGTATGGTTCATTCTTGGTTAGTTTATGATTAGATCTGTCTCATAGAACCAGTAGCTGAATTAATATTAAATATTGGAATTAAACCGAACTGATTTGATATTGTCTTGAATTGAACTGAGCCGAGTATGTCCTGAACTAATATGAGCCGATCTGTCTATGGTCTGAAATTTTCTTGAACTGATCTTGTCTGAGTAGAACCGAGCTAAGCTGTTGTGAACTGATTAGAACCAGACTTAACTGAGCATGAGCTGAACTGTTATAAACCAATTTAAGTTTTTATAACTTGAATTGAACTGAACTTGTTCTGAACCTGTCTAGAACGAAACTGTTATGAGAGAACTGAACTGAAATGTTATGAACTAAGTTGATTTTTTTTCTGGAACCAAACTTATGAACCTTATGTCCAACTGCTCTGTTTTTAATTCATATGGTCAATGAGAGTGGTCGGATCAGCCGGATCCTTGTGGTGGTTCTGAACCGAGAGTAATCTAGAAGTGGAGAATACTTAGTGAGCTCGAGTCTAGTCTTCCTTAGCCAATCTCATGGATTCAAAGGTGAGTCTAGATAGATGACTGATGAGTTATGAATGAAGGTTGCTTGAGTAAAATAAATGATTATGGATGATCCATAAGTAAGTCTCTTGAACTATATTAAACTGCAAAGTGTTTACATATTATAAATACTTAAGAAATATTATGAATTATTATTTGAGGTTTATTCCGAGTCTTATTGCTTGTTCTCAAGTACTAATATATAAGTATATTATTAAGTATATGAGTATGGATCATGTGAAGTCTTATCATATTCACTCTCCCTAAAGTCCCCGGATTATTGTGACTTGGTCCTGCGAATGGAACAAGGTCATGAAGACACGATGATGGGGTAGCACCCTGGAGGCCGTGTACTGCATGACAATGCAGTCTTGAATGTTCATAAGGACGTTCGAGGATGATGGTAATGCTAACTCACTAGGCTCGGTTTGCCTTTGTGGTTTATCGGGTCTAGTATATATATTGTATTTATATATGAGTGAATATCGGGTGACATAGAGGTGATGTTTAAGATAGGATTCACATCGATGAAATGATGGCCTTATATATATAATAATTATGGAATATATTTCCACTGCATTCAAATGGTGTCGACTGCTCGAGATATTATTAATATGTGTTGAGTGTGCGGGATTAGACTCACTGAATAAACTAGTTACTCATGACTTATTTGTTATGCAGTTAACTAGTAGGCGGGAGACCTTTACTCTAGGACGGGAAGGAACAACATTAGCCAGCGGTAGTTTTATTATCCTTGCAAAGTAGTTTTGATATATCCTAAGTATAAATTTTTTTGACCGAAAACCTCGAGGTTAATCATTAATATTTTGTAAGATGCTTTTTAAAGAATATTATATAATGTATTAAAGAATGTGTAACACCCATCTCCTCCTCTTGAGAACGGCGTGCTACTACTGATAAAATGTCGAATTAAACCGATTTATAAAAATATCAAATAACATGTATTAAAATATTTAATAAAATAAAAGCGGGATAAATTATTTTTAAATTATAAACATAAATAAAATATACGCAAGATAAATCATTTTTTAACATTTAATAACCAGAATAATTTATATCGAAAATTCATATAAAACCGAATGAAAACCCTTATAAAATACGACGATCCCCAAGACACCAAACCGTCCAGATATCCGACTACTCGTCATGCTCACCTGAAAGGGGAAGAAAGAGGGGGTGAGCAACAGGGGAGTCGCTCAGTGAGGTATGGGATGCTAGACACGCAAACCACTGACATGAGTAATAGAACTCCCACTATGGAAGTTTAGCTCTAACATGAACAAACACGATGCCTAGAGCATCACACAAAACAATCAATGCGATGATAGCGTATAGCTGGTCCATACACCCCGCATTTCCTCATAAGGATATACATACTCTGCGTCGCTAGTACAGTATGTCTCTTTACCCCCGCCCATAACCATCTGCGTCAGATGCAAACGTCTCTGCACCACGCACCACACAACAATCTGCGTCGATAGTCCGAACGTCTCCGAACCCCCGCCCACCACATCTGCGTCGATAGCTCAGGCATCCCTGAACCCCCGCACACCTCACATAGTCCCTACCGAATATCTATATATATATATATTATATTTATCGTCAATTAACATCACACAATCCAATCACAGTTGAATCCTCTAGACCCCTAGTTTCGGTTTACAATGAATTAACTAACTACCAATCACGACTCAAACAAATGGATCATGCTTCGAAATCTAAACTACAATAGGAAGAATTCTACACTGGTACGGGATTTACGGAATAGACCCTCACCTTAGCCAATAACGGAGAACGTGAAATGAATAGGAAAGCAACTACTTGATCATCAAGAAAGCTAGGGTTTCACCATTGATCTCGACTTCTCACCACGGCACACCATGTTGGAAATTAGACCCAAAACCAGAAATATATTAATAAGTATATAAAGGTAGGGTTTATGGAAAATATTACTTGCAGCAAAAGAAACAAGGAAAGAGATATCCCATATTCATAGGTTCTCACGCTTAACCAAACGATATGATTAGGGATCATTAGTCATGAGAATCACGTGACTGATATATGATAATAAAGGACAAGAGTAAGGAGATAAATAGGGTAATAAACTTCTAACCCAAGAAATCAACACATTCCACTTAACTTCCATGTTTACTCGTGATAGGTGATGGATGTGGTAACGAGGCGATACAACGGCTTTGGCTCGGGACGACACTCATCTCCTTCTCGGCTCATGAAACCCTAAC
Organism: Moricandia moricandioides; assembly: GCA_905132885.1. Lineage (NCBI taxonomy): Eukaryota > Viridiplantae > Streptophyta > Magnoliopsida > Brassicales > Brassicaceae > Moricandia > Moricandia moricandioides. The sequence goes on from CAJHQQ010004252.1 coordinate 15,418, forward strand.
ACCATAGACACGACAGCACAAAGAAAAGCTTCTTATGGCTCGTGCCGCTCCTCGGTGGTGGAGACTCATGACGGAGATCCACACAAGACACGCATCAATGGGGGACAAGGTGATCCGACGGTGGTTTTGAGATGGCGACGTTGACTCTTCCGATATCAGCACACATACACAACAATAATGGAGAAGAAGAGAGCCGACAAGGATTGAGGAGAGGGAGAGAGATCGTGAAGCTTAAGAGAAGATGGTGATTGTGGATATCAAATAGAGAAGAGACGGCTGAGATAATAAGAGGAGAGGAGGACACAAACATATTTATCTCTAGGTTTAACAACACACGCCAAGAAAATAAGAATTATTGTTTGCCTTTGGAATAATAGTTAATTTTAAAAAAAAAAACCGGTTAAGAGCAAGAAAAAAAAATGGTTTAAGGTAACCGGGTCGTTACAGAATGTTTCTTTAAGTACGAGTTCCATATGATATTAGTCCTTGTCCGGACGAACTAACTATTTGTTATTACTCAGTAAGGTTGAAAAGCCTCGGTTTGTACCTAATAGGATATGTGTACTCAGGCGATTGGCCTAAGGTACCTGGATCTTTTCCTGGAACTTTGGGTTAATCGTTGAGGTACACATTGTGGCCTCTCGGTTTGGTTTAAGTTAATAGTGACTAGTTGTGCATGTTCTTGTTTGATTGTTGCACGGCTAGTCGAGTCAACTTGTACTTAGACCAAATCGGGGGTGTCACACCGCCGGTGGTGAGCGAGGTGATACTAGTGATTGTCATGAGACAAGTTTCAAATGGAATAGTGTTGGTGGTTGTGAAGCTAGTGTTGTTGATATTTTGAGAGCAATTAAAAAGGAGAGTTTGGCCGCTTCTCTTGCTGATTCTGGTGATTATGTGAAGAGGAAAAAGAAAAGACAAAAGGCGAAAAACACGAGGGAGAGGCCTAGGAGTTTCTCGGGTCCTCTTATTGATCACCCTACGGAATCATTTCCTTCTTATGTTAGTGGTGATACGATTAAGTGGATTTTGGCCAACTGTTGTCGCAATGGTGAAGTTGAAATGCTTATTCCAGAAGAGGATGAGCGTCTGTGGATGGTCCCGTATAGGTGGGTTTGTGTCTATGATTTCTGGTTCACCGAGTATCACTTGCACTACAAGAAAACAAGGACTTAACAACGAATTTTTACGAGGAAAATACTTCGTCGTAAAAGTACTAGTGTATTACAAGGACATTACGACGAACAATATATTCGTCGTAATGTCCTTGTAATATTACGAGGAAAATATTTCGTCGTAATTTTACAAGGACATTACGACGAATTTTCTTGTTCGTCGTAATACAAGGACATTACGACAAAATATATGTTTGGTGAAAACATGTTTATATTGTGTTTTGGAGAAGTAAATTCGTTGTAAAATCATTGTGAGGTACTTGTAATAGCCTAGTAAATGTTTTCCTTGTAAATTCGTTGATATATCTTAACCTACCAAATTCAAAAATTTCCTATATATATGTTCATTCTCTTCATAACATATCACACAAACAAAAAAAAAAGAATAAAAAAAAAGTCGGATGGTAGAAATATTTACTAGTTACGGAGTTGGATGCATACGCACAAGGATGTTGACGGTAGAGTCACTGGTGTATTTCTCAGGGGGCTAGAGACATTCATGTACCAGGCAGGCTGTACGCCGATCACACAAGAAAGTGGTAAGATGTTTTGTCCTTGTCGAAAGTGCAAGAATTCAAAATTTTCCCGTAGTGAAACTGTATGGAAACATTTATTAAACAGAGGCTTTACACCATATTACTATATTTGGTTTCAACATGGAGAAGGTTGTGGTGGAAATGAAGCTAGTAATAGTAAATTCAGTACCGGTCCTGAGCAACAGGGCGCCTAAAGCATAATAAAAAATATAATGCCCCCTAAACTAACTTTTTTCTTATATTTTTTTGAAAATTTTAATATATAAACAACAAAAATTGTAATACTTATGAAAATAAAGTATAGTTGCTTAAGAAGTTGAAAAAAAAAATTATAGTCATTTTCTTACATTCATCACGTTTTTTAGAATCATTGATCATGTTATCAAAAAAACAAAAAAAACATAAGTTTTTAGTTTCAAAAAACATACATTTTATTAACTATTAAAAAGAACATAAATTATAAAGTAATGCAAGAACAAAAGACAACAATAATAGTTTTGTACAATAATTCTAAATTAATTTTTTAGTGTATAGTTTTATTGAATTTTTCAACAATCCAAATAGATAAGGTTTCAAAAAGCACTAAAATCTAATTTATGATTATAATTTTTGAAACAAATCAAAAACCATACAAAAAGAAAAGGAAGAAATAGAGAAAAAGAAGAAGAAGATGTGACAAGAAAGGAAGTCAAACTTGTATATATAAAAGAATAAGTGGCGATTCTAGCCAAAAATAGTAGAAAAAAATGAAAGAAGAAAATGGTGAAAAAGAGAATGAAAGAAAAAAATCTTTAAAAATGAACAGTTTTTTAATAGTAAAGCTACAGCATGTCAATATTAATAGAGAAAAACTATAATTATGGTCTTTTTTATAAATGTTTGTTTTATCTATATAATAATATGTATAGTCTACTAGTATATATATGAAAAAGAAATAAAAGTTGTTAAAAAGGGAATTAAGTTTGATTATGCATAAAAGTTATTAAAAAAAAGAAAATATGTGACAAGGTTAGTTGAACCCAGCAAGTGAAGATTATAGTTTGTAAACAAGCATACCACTATGCCATGGTAACTTAATTGTTTTTGCTGCCCCTATATTTTTATATATTTTGGCGCCCAAAGCCCATGCTTTACGGGCTTTAGCCCAGGGCCGGCCCTGGTAGTAATAATAACTTTCAGGATGCTGGTAATAGGCAAGAACCATATCATTTGCATAATGAATATAGTTACCATGAGGAGGAACAGATGGTAAATCATGATAGGATTCATGACATGATTATTGATGCATTTTTACCTGAAACCACTACAACAATAGCTGCTGAAAGTGAAAATGTTGCAGAACCAAGCTTAGATGCGAGAAGGTTTTATGAGATGTTAGCTGCTGTAAATCAACCAATCTACCTTGGTTGTAGAGAAGGTATCTCTAAATTGTCTCTAGCAGCTATGATGATGAATATTAAAACATATCATAATTTACCTGAGAATTGCATGGATGCATGGGCCGAATTGTTTAAAGAGTATTTGCCATAAAATAATGTGTTTGCTGAATCTTATTATGAGATTCAAAAATTGGTTTATAGTCTTAGGTTGCCTTCAGAGATTATAAATGTTTGCATCGGTAATTGCATGATCTACTGGAGGGATGATGAGAAGTTAGAAGAGTGTTTTTTCTGAAATAATCCACGATTCAAACCACAAGGACGTGGGAGGAATATGGTACCGTACCAAAGGATGTGGTACCTACCAATTACAGATAGGTTGAAAAGGTTATATCAATCTGAGAGGACTGCTGGAGCGATGAGATGGCATGCTGAACATGTCAAGAGGGATGGCGAGATCGCTCATCCGTCAGATGCAAGAGCGTGGAAACATTTCAATACGGTACACCCAGATTTCGCTAGAAATATTTGGAATGTCTATCTTGGGTTATGCACAGATGGATTTAGTCCATTTGGAATGTCTGGGAGACAATATTCTTTGTGCCCAGTCATTCTTACGCCGTACAACTTCCCACCGCAGATGTGTATGGAACAAGAATTTCTATTCTTGACCATATTAGTCCCTGGTCCAAAGCATCCAAAACGCTCGCTAGAAGTTTTCCTTCAACCATTGATACAAGAGCTGAAAGACTTATGGTCAGCAGGAGTGAGGACGTATGATTGTTTCTTGAAAAAAAAATTATGATGTGAGCAGTTCTGTTATGGACTATAAGTGACTTTCCTGCTTACGGGATGCTTTCTGGATGGACAACACATGGAAGGTTATCTTGTCCATATTGTCTTGGGATGACATATGCTTTTCAACTGAAGTATGGTAGGAAGACATGTTGGTTTGATTTTCATCGTCGATTTCTTCCCCTTACTCATCCATACCGAAGAAACAAGACATTGTGTAGGTACAAAAGAGTTGTTAGAGACAGTCCTCCTCCATATTTAGCTGGAGAACAAATTGAACAACAATTTGATCACTATGGAGCTTTGAAAACTGTTCCTCGTGGAGGGAACTTGCATATTCTTACAAATATGTCTGATGGGTATGGAGTCACTCACAGTTGGCACAAGAGGAATATATTTTGGGAGCTTCCTTACTGGAAAGATCTTCTTTTGCGGCACAACCTCGATGTGATGCATATAGAGAAGATTTTTTTTGACAACATCATGAATACAATACTCAAGTTCAAGGGAAGACAAAAGACAGCAAAAAGTCAAGATTGGACTTACCTGATATTTGCTCGAGAAGTGAATTGCATATCAAGAGCAATGGAAAGGTTCTAGTTCCCATCTTCCGATTGTCATCAGCAGCAAAGGCGACTTTGTTTAACTGGGTGGCATCAGAAGTGAAATTTCCTGATGGTTATGTTTCAAACCTCTCAAGATGTGTTGAACAAGGTTAAAAATTCTCAGGAGTGAAGAGTCATGATTGTCATGTGTTTATGCAACGACTACTTCTATTCGCTTTTGCCGAGCTGCTTCCAACAAATGTACATGAATCACTTGCAGGTAAAATATTTTGATTACAAGTAATTAATGTGTTATGATATGTTAACTATGATATATATGGATATTTTTGCAATATATAAGCATTGGAGCATTCTTCAGGGACTTGAGCACACATACGTTCAAGGAAGATGACATGCAACAACTCCATGAGAATATTCTGATCTTAATCTGCAACCTAGAGAAGATATTTCCTCCTGTATTTTTTGACGTCATGGAACATCTAGTTGTCCACCTCCCGTACGAGGCATTGCTTCGTGGACATGTTCATTATGTATGGATGTATCCTTATGAGCGCTCCATGAAACATTTGAAAGGGAAAGCAAAAAATCTTGCAAAGATCGAAGGGTCCATAGTTGTTGGGAGCTTGACTGCAGAAACATCGCACTTCACATCATACTATTTCGCACCAGTAGTCCGCACTAGGAAGAGGGTTCCTAGAAGATATGATGATGGTGAGGTTGTCCAAACATATGCAGTTGACGGTGTACCTGACATTTTCTGCCATATTGGACGTTTTGGTGGTAAATTGAAAGAAGTTTGGTGGTCTAGTGAAGATGATAAGCATAATGCCCACACTTATATTATGCTCAACTGCGAGGATGCAGTGACACGTTCGTTTGAAAGGTTAATATATATTGTTTTAAGTTATATATTAAATCTATTAATGTTTTGAAGTTATTTATATTTGTGTATTTTTTTTGCAGCTTGTTTGTTACGCAAGTTGAAGAATCAATACCGGAATATCCCCAACTGAGATGGAGAAACGGAAAGATCAACACATTTTCAAATGGTTAAAGACTCAGGTAAATTTATATGTAATCACTATAGTATAATATATGTATTCTAACGCTGTTACTTTTTTGTAGGTTGATTATGATGATCCACACTACCTGGTATGGTTTCATGATTTGGTCTTAGACCATGTCGCAAAGGTGACCATATCACCTATGTATTTCACACGAGATTTTACCTTTCACGCTTACGAGTATGAAAGACGACGGACAAGTAAGTATGGAGTGTGTGTGACAGGCGAAACAAACTTTTACGGGATTTTGCATGAGATTATTGAAGTTGAGTTTGTGGAGTTACTGAAGTTGAAGTGCGTTCTCTTCAAATGTGACTGGTTCGACCCTTTTCTGAACAAAGGTACTCGGATTAACAAATTCGGTGTTGTCGATGTCAATTCTAGAAGAAGATACAACAAATTCGAGCCTTTCATTTTAGCTTCTCAAGCCTGCCAAGTTAGCTTCATTTCATACCCACGCCTTAGGAATTCCGGAATAACTTGGTTAGCGGCTATCAAAATTACTCCTCGTGGACGAATAGTTGTTGGAGAAAAACCACCTTTGTAAGAAGAAGCGTGTATCACTGAGGTTGTAGTACCTGAATAACATACCGATGACACTCTTCTCATTGATTTGGATAACCGTCAATATGAAGATCTTCCCGATGATATGACTGATGAAGCAGGTGAAGACGAGTTTGGTGAAAATGATGATGATCAGTGTACTGATGTTGATGATGACTCGAATGACTCAGAATGAATTAAACAAATGTTTTCAATATTTAAATATGTGTAAGACTTAAGTTATATGTGTTATTCAGTTGAATTTTAGAACTTAAAATTCGAATTTTAATAATTAATTAAAGTATTAAATTGGAGTTTAAATAATGACATAATTGTAGTTTACGGTTAAAACCAATTTCATTAAGGGTTTAGGGTTTATATTTTATCACAAAAAAACGAGAGTTTAGAATTTAAGGAAAATGTGATGAAGAGTGAAATAAAGATGTGAAGTTATAGATTTGGGGTTTGGGGTTTAGGGATTTGACTTACAGGGTTTTGGATATATTCCTATTTAATTTGTCGTAATGAAAAACACGGACCTGGTAGATTCGTCGTAATGGGGCCTATTTAATTTTTCGTAATGCAAAACACGGGCTTGGTAGTTTGGTCATAATGGGGCCTATTTAATTTGTCGTAATGGAAGACACGCGTGTGGTAAGTTCGTCGTAATTGAAAACACGCGCGTGGTAACTTCGTCGTAATGTTACGACGAATTTACTAGGCTTCAAAATTTATATATATACTCGAGGATCAGTCACGAGGTAAGCCTCGTGTATTCCTCCCAATCTCCAAACTCCTCTCCAAATTTAAGGTATGTTTTTTTTTGTTTTTTTTTCTAGGTTAGATAGTTAATGAGTGGTTAGTTTAGGTGGTTAGATTAAGTAACATATGTTATTAGAAATTGATTATAAAATTTGTCAGACTATTTAAATTTATTTTTAGAAATGAATAAATATTTTTTAAACACTAATGACTTATTTTTTAAAAAATGGAATAATAATTTTTAAAAACTGATTATATATTTTTTAAAACTGAATAACAACATTTTAAAAAAATATTATATATAATTTTTAAACTAAAAAATATTTTTAAAAACTGATTAGATATTTTTTATTCTCTCATTCTATTTTCCTTTAAATTTAGATGGCACCTAGGAGACGACCCACTTATTCCGATATATTTGCATCTCGAGACGGGACATCATCTAGTTAGCTCCATCATCTTCAGATCCGGAGGCAGTCCCAGAGTCACAGGGAGTTCCATTGGCTCCTCCTCCTCCTTATGCACCCCAGATACATCACCCGATGCCTCCACCTCCTCCTCCATATGAGACGTCTCCACCGGCTCCACATGTTGCCCCAGGAGCCGGTGTTCATCCCGATTTACTGGTCCTTCCATCTGCACCGTACGCTACATATACAGTGGAGGATCTTCTTTCTCAGCCTCGACGAGCAGGATTAAAGATTCTGGACTCCGACACCCCAGATAGTACTTATTGGTAAGTTATTAATTCTATTAATTTTAATATTTTTAACATTATATTTGTCATACTCATCTAATAAATTCATATTATTTTCAGGTTTGGCGTGGATAATTGTGTCGGACGTAGCGTTTCTGACACAATCAAAGGCTACTTCGTCGAGGCTCATCCCAACTGGAGCATGACTCCCGAGCACATTAGGACTGCGTGATTCAAATGCTTTGCGGTAACAATTTTTCATTTTCTTATTTAATAATATATTTTTTTAAATTTTTTTCTGTTTCATTTATTTTAATCTAATTCATTTTATTTTTCTTTGTTTCATCAAAGGTGGTAATGGTCCTTAGCAATCAACGAGAGGGTTAAGTTGGAATTTGTTGCTAGAGCAAAGATCCGCCTTTGCAACACCGTCTCAGATTGGAAGGACAAGTGGGAGTACTACGGCTATGATGCCAAACTCACCGAGCTCACGAAAGAGGTATGGGATGGCCTCATCGCCTATTGGAAGTTACCGGACTCGGTCCGTAAGGCCAACAATTGCTCTACTTCCCGTAGGACCAAGGATGCTGATGGTAACTTGCCCATGCTTCATACAACCGGGAAAAACCCCCACGCCGGAGTTCGTCTACGAGTTGTAAGTTTTATTAATTTTATGTTTTTTTTATTATCTTATATAAAAATTTTAAACTTACATTTTATATGCTTTTGTAGGCTAAGAAGACCGGAGTTATGTCATCTTTGAGTGATCTATTCAAGATCACTCACCAAAAAGCGAGCGGGGATTTTGTAGATCCACGGTCGGAGAAGCTCTTTCACGATGTGGCTGCTCGGGTTGAAGAGCGCGAGACACATCTAATCCAGCAGTCTACTGATGGACATCCCGTCAAATTTTCTACACCTGAGGTGAACAAGATCTTCGAAGAGGTAAATTTTAGAAATATTCTAATATTTTTAATTTTTAATTTTATAATTTGAAGTAAAGTATTTCATTTCTAATTTTATAAGGCTGCTCCACGGAAAAAGGGGCAGACAATGGGAATAGGATCCGTCAATGATGTTCCAAAGGCGACTTCGTTTTACTCGTCGAGCCGGGATGAGGAGAATGCTCGGTTGAAGGCTCAGGTGGACGACCAACAGGTTTGCTTGCAGTCTCTGGAGGATCTTCTCGACGTTATGGCGGTTGAAAACCCTGTTCTACAAAGAGCATTGGAGGAGAGACGTTGGAATCTCAGTGGACAAGTGCCTCATGCAGACGAGCCTCGAGACGCTACGGAAGGGAACGAGACCTCCAACAACTACTTCGACAATGTCGAGCTTTAGTTTTTTAAAAAAAATCTATTTTCATATTGTATTATAAATTTAACTATTATTTTATAACTTTTATATATATTCAGTTTTTTATATTTAAAATAATTTTAATTTTGAATGTTTTAAAATAATTTTAATTTATAATTTTTTAATATACATTATTTTATTAAAATTTCCATTTAAAATCCTCTTAAATTTTACAAGGAATTTACAAGTAGGTACTTGTAAAGTCCTCGTAAATTTTACAAGTACTTTACATGGCATTCCTTGTTCATTCCTCGTAACACGTTACGACGACTTAACGAGTTAGGACATGTAAATTCGTCGTAAACTGTACAAGCTTTTAGGGAGTATTTTACTAGGAAATTTTACAAGGAGTTTACGAGTCCGATTTACTAGGCAAATACGACGAACCGTTCCCTTCTCGTTTACGATGAAATAGGTTCGTTGTAAACCTTACAACGAATCGTGCATTACGACAAGCGTTTTACAATGAATCATGATTCATAGTTATTTCATCGTAATCTACCCATCACGACGAAATAACTAGGAAATGTGTCCTCGTAATAGGGTTGTTTTCTTGTAGTGTTGTGGTTTTCTCTTCCGAGGCTGTTGCTGGCGTATTGTGATGAGCACCTTATTGCTCTTTCTCAGCTGGCTCCTGCGTCAATTCAAAATATGGTTGCTGCTCTTTTTTCAGATGCAGAGATTGGTGTGCACATGAGCCTTTATATTTTTGAAGATATTGTGCGTATTACGCGGTGTGAAACAGACGGAGCTTTTTATGTATCCATGAGGGCTAGGTGTGGTGTTTTTGAGGAGAAGAAGAGAAAAACTTTGATTGGATTAGGAGATTTTTCTATGTTCGAGTTAATTCGTCTTCGGTTCCTAATGTTTCTGATATGACTGATCCTTTTAGGAGTAGTTAGAATCCTTACAATGGTAGTTTAATTTTTCTTTGTGGTTTCTTTTTTAGAGTGTTTTTTTATTGTTATTTGTATGTGTAGGTCGTCGTTCGGTTGGTCTTCCTCTTTCGATTGGTGATAAGGAGTGTGTGGAGTATTTTAAGACGACCAAGGCTCGAGATTGGTCTTTGGTGAGTAGGTCGGTGATTTGGTGTTGTCTCCCGTTTGTTGACTTAGGTAGACTCTTCAATTGTTGAATCCATATTTCGGTCTATGATGTAATATTATAAAAATAAGTAGAGGGTGGAGATTTTCGTATTAATGATCAAGAATAAACAACTTCGGTCAATTACAAGAACTAAAAATGCTCGTATAAACAAATAGTCTAAACAAGTATCTTTCGTAATTTGATCTTTGGTCGTCTGAGAAGAGCTCGTCTGGTGTCCGAGGTCGTCTGAGACTTTGGTGGTGATTGAAGAGGCGATGCTCTCCTTTTTCTGTACGTTTTTGACTGTCTTCTCAATGGGTATGACGCACTCCTTTTATAGTAAAATACTTTTGTCTTCTAGCGAAATCACCATTTGTTGTTTTAACGGGCCATGCCTGATTTTGGGCTTAGCTCTTAAGAGTCCGTGCTAAGTCCATCTCCAACAACAACCAATTAAACTTAGGGGTGGAGATGAATTGAATATAAGAAATTTTACATGTATTCATGATCGATTACCCTTTTTCCCAACAATAACTACACTAACTCAAAGAAACACTTGATTCGAAAACCCAAATTGGCATAATAGAATTGAGATATACTAACAAATTAGAAAGAGAACTTTAACCACCACATGCAAGTGAAATTAGAGAATAATTACTTATTGCCTCGAAATTCCTCCATGTAGATAGTAAGTATTGACTATTCCTCTGATGTTAGACATAATCTTCACCAATTGAAAATAGTTTGTTAAAGAAACTATCTTCAAGAGCTCCATGATCTTCACATCCAATCTGATATTTTTAGATCAAAAATTTTATTATTTGATTTGCTCTACCTTTTTCCTGAGATTCGATAAATCTATATTTTAAATGAATATTCAATTTGATTAGTGAAAGATAATAAAAAAAAATTCAAAAATTTCGAATAAGTTATATATATATAATTAAAACTTTAATTTTTAAATATAAAAACAAAGATGTGCTTGTTTTAATAAAATCTGACAACTAAATAATTAATTTGTGTATAAAAATATTTTAAACTTGTAAATATAAAAATAAATATATGATTCATATATATATTCTTTATATATGCATAATATAATATATCGGATCAGAGAAGATATTTTTCTTTTAAATTATTAAGTATTTATGATTTGTTTCTTTTTTATTGGATAGTGAATATTAATATTTGTTTTGGTTGGTAAAATTATGAATATCCAGATTTTTCATATCAAATCGAAACGAATAACAGATCAAATTAAAATTTACAAATATTTTTCTCACTCCTAATCAACCCCTAAGGTTTGCTTATATTATTCAATAAAGTTTGCTGATATCAAATGTGCCTAAGAACATCATTAGTGGTGTATCTCTCTTAAGAGTATCTCATCATTTTAATATTGTATAAATAAATTAAGTAGAAAAGAAATGTGATCACTCACAACTTGACATCTAGCATTTGAGTCTCTTCCATTGTTGATATAGTCTCTTTATAAAGAAACTTCTTTCCATTTATGCAGTCACTTTCTTACTTATTAAAAAAAAATTAGTAAAATGTTGAGAATTTGGTGGAGAAACTGTTAGCAGTTGCGAGTACACTAAATTTCTCTCTTTTAAAAAATGACAAAGAAAGAGATTAAAAGTAAGAAAAAAACAAAATTCCTTAGACAAATGTATAATCTTTTGAATCGTTTGTGAGAAAGGTAAAAACTTAATTGAGAAAATACTAAATCTTTCTTACCAATTACCTTAAGTTGATTACTTATTTGGTTATGTTGTGGAATCTCTCAAGAAAATTGATCTATAGATAATTTATTGGGTCTTGTGTGCCCCTATGTTTCTTCTGAGAGCTGAGAAGAAAGGGTTTAACCAGTAGGTTATCATGGGTTCTAAGGAGTTATCACGACAGGTGCCAAAGCCAAAAGATGATCCTAAAACCACGATCCATGAGATCCTCAAGATCGTGAACCAACTGCTTACAAACTTCTTCAAACTCAGAGACAAGATATAATAAAAACAGGCTCACAGACCAATAACCAAAACAAGAGACTTGAGTCAGTGTCAAGTTCACCTGCTCTTTTAGTTGACCAGAAAGATTCTGAGGACGTGGTTCCCAAACTACAACGTAATCTACGTATGTTGAACAGTGATGTGATTAAGCTACAAGAACTTAACGAAGACGTTGGATATGAGGTGAGGAAACATTTTACTCCACTTAACAACGTGCTAAAGAAAGTGGAGTCCTCAAAACCTGAGTTGACCAAAGGTATGAAGATAGATTTGAAGGATATCAACACGAAGATGTTTAACTTGTTGAAGAAAGTCCCCATGTTGCCCAACAAGGGTAAGAAACCCAAAGACTCAGATCCTTCTGTAGTTATTATCTCCAAGGAGATAAGTCTTTTTGATATGTATCATAAAGGGAAGAAGCCAAGGATGAGAAAATCAGACTTAAAAAAAAGGGTTTGCCTTGTGAAAGGGTCTTTAAGCCAGGTGGAAGCAAAAGCTAAAAAGATGCCAGAAGAGGAATACTTGAAGCATATGAGTAAACTCAGAATCTTGAGCTTTCAAGGAATCTCAAGAATTGAAAAACTTGACAATGGTGTTTGTGAGCTTAGTGAATTGGTCATCTTGAACCTCAGAGCTTGCTATAACCTCGAGAGACTTCCAGAAAGAATAGATTCACTCAAGGCTCTGGTCTACTTGGACATATCAGAGTGCTACATGATAGGTCGCATGCCCAAGAGGTTATTCTGGCTTGATAACTTGGAGGTTCTCAAGAGATTTGTTGTAAATGATGCCAATGATGAGGAGAGGGTCTGCACGCTGGCTGAGTTGGTGCACTTAAAGAAGCTGAGAAAGCTAAGTATTGCAATAAACATTGGTGTTGTTCAACTCTTTGAGGATATTATGTGTTTTCCAGAGCTGGAAAATCTGAAAGTGGCGTGGGGACTAATAAATGATCATTATTTCCTAAGAGTCAAGCTAGGCCATGCCAGAGCTGCCCAAGAAACTGTATCTGCAGTGTTTTCCTGATCTCGATCTACCTACATGGTTAAGGCCTTAGAACCTTCATCATCTGGAAAAGCTTTACATTAAAGGAGCGACGAAGCTGACTGGATTTGTAAAGTTACCACCTGACAATCCCACTCAGTGCAATGTCAAGGTTTTACGTCTGAAGTATCTTCCCAGGCTAAAAGTGGATTGGATGGCCTGAGAAACCTCTACTTTCCCAAACTGGAGTTCTTGGAGAAGTATCAATGCCCACATGTTAGTTTCTGCCCCTCCGATGGAATCAGAATCTGGCTCAAGCCCTGAAAAATCTCAAGTCCAAGCATGCAATCCCTATATGCAAGAAACCACAACATGTATCTTGTTACTCACATGCTTTGCATATAGTTTTTTTCTACTTGAGATAATGATACTTGGTTTAGAACTGAGTTTCTCAAAATGCCATCAAGCATTTTCTGCATTATCAATCAGTTTCTCAAAATGTTTCAAGTTTTACTGTGAACATTTGAATAAATGAAATCGGAGAGCATTGCTTTTCTTTCTTGTGATGCTTTTTGGTTAACTACTTATAAGATGGTACTCACAATACTGTACATCAGTTCTACATAAGTTATCAAGAAAAAATATAATTGTTTTACGATTAACTGACAAGATCAAGACTAAGCTAAGTAAAGGAAAAGGAACTATCTTATATAGTTTCTCCAAGAAACATTGTCGCATTGAAGAGAATCTCTATGTACAGGGTGGAGAAAATTCTACATTCTGAGAAAGTAACAGGAAGAGAAGGAGCCAGGTTGCTTGTTCACTTAAGTTTAAGTTTGAAGTTAACTTAAAGTTGTCCTAATGAGTTTAGGAAATTATCCTATTGTGTTTCCTAATGAGTTTAGGGAAGTAGGTTAACTATATAAAGAGATACCATGATGTGGTATAACTTAAAAGTTGTGAGCTTTAGTTTTGAGATTGGTTTTTCTAAAGCAAAAAGAATTTTGAGTTTGAGTTCTTGATCGTTGAGTTACGATCATAAGTTTGATTTCAATAATTGGTATTAGAGGTTAAATATTGAAATCAAATACATGTGAGAAGAAGAGAAGATAAATGAGATGGGAGACTTTATTATGATTACCAATAAACCGAAGGAGAGTGGTTCTTCGGCAAATCAATGTCCGATGATTACCACCACTAACTAAACTATATGGAGTATGCGCATGAAAGTAATGCTTAAAGTACATAAGGTTTGGGAAACAGTAGAACCATGAGGTGATTATGGAGACAAGATTGATATGGCTCGATCACTCTTATTTCTGTCAATTCCCGAAACCTAATCTTACAAGTTGGTAATCTCGATACTGCAAAATAAGTATAGGAGAATAAAATCTAGACATGTGGGCGCAAGCAGGGTTCTAGAGGTAGTGTTGCAGACACTTATGTATGATTTTATTCGAAAGATGAAAGATACATATACCATAGATGAGTTCTCAGGTAAACTTGCGAAAATATCTACCAAATCTGCAGCTCTTGGCAAAACCCTTGAAGAACCAAAGCTTGTGAAAAAAATTCTAAACAGTCTCCCAAGGAAGAAATATATACATATCATAGCTACGCTTTAACAAGTCCTTAACCTAAACACAATGAGCGATGAGGATATTGTTGGTAGTTTAAAGGCTTATGAAGAGAGAATTCAAGATGAAGATCAACAGAAGGATCAAGGAAAACTTATGTATTCTAACACTGATTCTCAAATTCAGCAAGAAAGCTATGGTAGAGGTAGAGGCAGAGGACAAGGAGGTCGGTATAACAATAGAGGACAAGGGCACTATAATGATCATAATGACTGGAGACAAGGAAGAGATGCATCTCAAGTAGTATGTTTCTGCTATGACAAAACCAGACATTACGTCTACAATTGTCCTGATCGTTTACTTATGCTCCAAGAAGCACAAGAGAATGAGAATGATAGCACACATGAAGCCGAGGAGTTGATGATGCACAATGTGGTTTATCTGAATGAAGAGAATGTTGTGCCTAGTAAGTTTGAGACACAATCCAGAGTTGATAATGTATGTTACCTAGACAATGGAGCAAGCAACAACACAATGGGAAATCGTGGCTATTTCACAAAGATCAACAAGAAGATTACTAGCAAGGTACAATTTGGTGATGATTTTCTGATCGACATAAAAAGGAAATGGTTAAATCCTATTCATCACTAAAGACGGAAAAAGAAAATTCTTGGCTGGCATATGATATATCCCAAAACTAAGAAGTAACATTATCAACCTTGGTCAAGCCACAAAGTCATGATGCAATGTCAGGATGAAAGATGATTACCTAACTTTCTATGTTTGAGAAGAAAATTTGTTGGTTACCATGGAAGTAGTGATACATTAA
>CAJHQQ010004253.1:0-30774 GCA_905132885.1 Moricandia moricandioides
CATAACCAGCGAAAGTAGATGTTAGGGAGAATTATAAACGTATCGAATCTGCTCTTACTGTTTGTCATTTTTCTCTGATTCAAATGAAAATTTAGATTTTATGAATGCATGATAAAAGGAAGGGTGTCACGAAAGTTGATTGATCCTTGTTGTTCGATTTTAAGACTTGTTGTGATATGTTCCTTGAATAGATGTTTGGCTCATGCTCGTTGATTTCCGGTCATTCATCCTAGGCTTAGCTCTTTTATAATCTGAAAACAACCCAAATCATTCTCTGTTAATTGCTTATTTTTATTAATTTATTTGCATTAAATCGATTTTTCTTAGCTTGATATCAAACTCATATAAGCAAAGTGTAAAAACGGTCCTCTGGAATTGAATCTCAAATACTACATCTATATTGTTAGCTTGCAGTAGTGAAACATAATTTTAGTGTATCAAGTTTTGTCCATGTTGCGAATGAGACCATCTTTTTACCTCTGTTTAGGAGCTAGATTTTAAGTCTAAGACTTCTAACTTGTTTACCTTTTTGTGTCAGCGTATGTTTCAGGTGTATGAAAAGTAGAGATACTCGAAGCAAACACTCAACAAACCTAGTTACGCTAAGCAATCAGGAACTATCAAGGTTGGATAAAACAAACCGATAAAGGGCCAAACAGCGCCATCATGGGCGACACCGGCCATCAGAATGAACTCGTTGCTAAGTTTCAGAGGATGCAACAACAGATGCTCCTGATGCAGCAGACCATCCGCAGCAGTAAGCTTTGCATCAAGCTGCGCAAAAACATGCTGCTCCGATTTGGGCAGAGAAACTTCCTACGCGCTGCCATTGCTCCACCAGCACGTGTAAGGCAAGACTTTGAAATCAAGCCTGCTATGACACATTGGTGTAGAGGAAAATGTTTCATGCAATGTCTGCAGAAATTCCAATTGATCATATTGAGAGCTATGAAAAAATATGTAGCATGACTCGATCGAATAGAGTAACACCTGGTTCATCAAATGTATGTTGTTTTCATTCTCTCGCTGACAAGGCTTCAAGATGGTTTTCTCAATGAAAAAAGAAAAGTCGACCCATTTTCATTTTCAAAGGACCAATGAAAAATCAGAATTCAAGGTCTAAATCAAGCCATTGGTGGTTTACTTCAACCCACTCAAGAAGAAGGATCAAATCAAGACCCGGATCGATCCCTTTTGTTCAACTTTTCCATTTTGGTCGAGTTGAACTAGTTTTCCAAACCCATGTACTAGCTAAGTTTTTACCAAATAATTAATCAAATAGAAAGCAATATATTGTAGAATCCTCTCGAGTTCTTGTTACATTTGTTCATCTTTGAGCAAGCCACAATCATAGAGTTAAGGAACCATCCAGACGTATCCAATCAAGCCTAACATAAAGCTAAAAAAATTATATATAGAAAAATTTTATATACAGAAAAATACCCTAACATAGAGCTAAAAAATTTTTTGTCACTAAAAGAAATTTTTAAATAGAAAAATGATCAAAATAGATTTGATTAAAAAGCATAAATATACAGTTATACCCCTTTGGTTATTAACCTAGACTTAAGGTTTAGAGTTATGGAGTGCGGTTTTGGAGGTGAGATTCAAAATTTTTAAAAAAATAAAGAAGAATATTAAAATTTTCAAAAAAAACATCTATTTTGATCATTTTTTTCTTTAAGATCTGTTTTGTGACAAAAAAAATTAAAGAATCTATTTGATATATATATATATATATATAATAGTTTATAATAAAACATTAGTTATATTTAAGGGAAAATTTGGAGAAATACAATTATATGAGATGTTAATTTGAAAATTACACCACTATTCAAATTTTTTGAAAAACACACTTTTGTGTATATGAATTTACTAAACTAGCCACTCTTAATATTTAATATCATTATTTATTTAATACTGAAAATTAAAATTTTAACAAGAATACGACTTATTTTAAAAAATCTCTATATCCACACAATATATTTTTAAATATATCTGAATATTATATTTTTTTGGAAAAAAGAACAAGCTAACGTCGTCTAATATTATTCGTGATATTTTGTTCTCCGTTTTTAAGAATATTTTTCTTTCTGGTTTCAGATTTATTCTTCTTCTCATCAGAAGTTGGTTAATTTTTCCTCATCCCCTTACCTATAATTGGCCTTCACAAATTCTATTTTTCTATTATTGTAATCTGCACTCATTGTATCTTTCTCTTCAAACATAAAATTGATCGGTGTAACTTTCTCATCTCGAATTTTATGGTTCTCCGAGGTTTAGAAAATTAGAATCTGGTTTTGATTGTTCAGTTTGGTTTGGACCTTGAGTAACCAAAGTGTGCCTTGCTTATAAAAAGAAAACTGTGGTTCTGAAGTAATGTAACGAGTTAGTTGGTTGAGGAAAGGCTAGCACCGATGAAGCCATGAACGTTAAGTGGATTTTTTTTGGTTATAAAACATGAAAAATTTATAATATTATTAAACATAAGGAATTATAATATTAATATCATTATTAATTTTGAAGTTATTTTCTAATTATTGAGATATGTAATCTGGATGAAAATGTATTTTCACATTTTATAAAGTGTAGTTTTCAAAAAAAAAAAAAAGATGTAATTTTCAAATTTTAAACTATTTCAAGAGTATTTGTCAAATTATCCCTTTAATTAATTATAACCATCATTTTAAAAATTAGATCAGAGCGGCCAGTCAGAACCATGAATATCTCTATCCAATTTCGGATTGTGTTCACTTTTGAGTGGAGTATCAAAATTGATTAAAAACTGATCAAAAATCCGCTGATCCGACTATTTATTAAAATTTATTTTTTAAATTTGAATTAAAAATGTAAATCTAAAATACATTTTAATAATATTTTATATTTAATATTATCTACTAAAACCGTAAAATGGTTTACCAATCATTCGTTATTTTACACCGTTTATTATATCAAAAATGTATTTATCCCGCACAACGGAAGAACCACAGTTGCACCTTACTATTTAATTTTGCACCGATCATTTTACCAACTCCGCTGTATAGATACTGTTGCGATAATTTGCGCTTAGTGGCAAAGCTTTATTTGGGAGTAAAAATATATATAAAAAACATAGGATAAGACTACAGCTAAAAATAAATTGACTGTCATTATCTCATTGTTTTATTTTTGTGTGTGCGGAAAATAAGAACTTAACCACTTCTATCTTATTAAAGCAGAATTCTACTTATGGACCTAATTTTGTTTTAATAAATGTTTAAATTAAATACATTTTTTAATTTTATAGTTAAACTTACCTTAAATCTTAATATCTTTTTATACTACTATATCCAAGTTTCCAAATAACACTATAATTAATTTTATGTCCAAATAATATAAAACATTAAATCTATCTTTTAATATTTTTTAACAATTTTCTTTCAACTGTTCTGATAAATTAAATAATTAAAAATGAAAATAATTTATAAAAAATGAAAATAAAAAGAACTTATTTTGCAGGTTTATATACTACAAGATATTTCATTCAACAACAAATCAATTAAATTAACATATTATTTACTATAATTTTATAAATAATGGTACATCATATACTTTGAAAATAACTACATTCTATATCTATATATATATAAACACTATACTTCAATACTACCCATTACATAATATATATATATATATATAACATTATACTTTGAAAATAACTACATTGTACAATAAATATAATAATAAAAATGTTCAAAATATATATTATCTGAAGAAAAATGTTTAACATTAATTCTAAACAACATATTAAATTGATTATAATAATAACCAAATTATTAGTAAGATGAATTACTTGTAAAAATTATAATAAATTTAATTATATAAAAAGATTAATATGATCAAGAAATATTTATAGTGCTTAATTATTTTATATCTCTTATTTTCTCTTTCAAAATTTTCTAGAAACGTTATAATTTTATAAAATTGCAAAACAATAAATTTTAAAATTTGGATTAAAAAGTAACAAATTAAAACTATGACAACTTAAATCAAATTGGATTACATATTGATCATCCATGGATCAATCGATTAGTCTCGGATTTTAGTGATTTGTGCATGTTTTAATATGGATATTTTCAAAAACTTAAACCGAATTATCAGATCACCAGGTTAACCGGTTTGATTGTGGGCGGGTCGAATTTAAAAGAAATATTTAAATGCAAAAATAATTTGAATACATAAAATTCTTACAAATTAACAAGTAGTTGTTAATTATTGGTGAAATTTTGCAAAGCGCATAACTAAGTGATTCGACTGCATTAATCTTGTCTACTTGATCCTATTTGCTGATAAATCATGTTAATTGGATAATAATCAATCTTGTACTTTTAAAATGATATCTTATTCGATAAAGTTTGACGTCCTAGAACTATTGATTATCACCATCGCATTTTGGATTAAGTGAGAAGTCACTACAAGATTTTTTATTTCCACAACAGTTACATCTTTGTCTCTTCTAAGATTGGAAGAGAAGAAGCTATCTCTATCTCTGCTCTCTCAACATCATCCTCGTTATTTCACTCCCATTGACAAGCCAAGAACATGACTCAAGTCACCATGGAAGAAGTATGGAAAGAAATCAACCTTGCTTCGCTTCACAAACATCGCCACCTAAACATTGATCATGAGGCACCACCACCTTCGTCTTCCTCCACTCATCATGGCTCTCTTCTTCTTCCTCCTGCAACTGTTCCCAGCTTGAACCCTCACTCCTTTGATACCCACTTTGATGAATCTGCGAGGTTTGGTTGTTTTGGGAAGAAAAGAGGCCAAGATTCTGATGAAAGCAGAGGAGACAGAAGGCATAAGCGTATGACCAAGAACAGAGAATCTGCTGCTCGTTCCAGGGCTAGGAAACAGGAACGTGTCTCTCCTTACCCTTCTTCCCCTTTTTGAATACATGTAAACAAAAGGAAAAGACACAAAAATGAAAACTCCAGTGTTGACTATACAATTGTCCTCTGTACTAAAAATGGTATATGGGTTTTTATTTTGCTTATATTCCAGGCATATACAAACGAGCTGGAGCTTGAAATTTCTCACTTGCAGAAGGAAAATGCAAGACTCAAGAGACAAGAAGAGCAGGTACAAACCCTTACCAGTCCAGTTCCGTCTTCTTGTATTAAGGACATGGTGAGTGCAAGGTTTCTGCTACTTAAGGTTGACTGATGCCTAGTTATTTTTTGTCTGTCTGATTTTTGGAAGATGCAGTTAAAAATGGCTGAAGCAACTCAACACCAAACAAAGAGGATACTTCAACGGTCTTGGACATCTCCTTTTTAAGAAAATCAACAAGTCATCATGGTGCAGAGAAGCAGGAAAAGATCTGTACATTTTTACCTAAGGTCAACTTGGGGATGTGGTAATTAAGGGGAGTGTAGAAATGCATCTATAAGGAAAAAAAAACTTTTGAGTTATGTACTGTTTTCTACCTAACATGTGCTCTAGTGCAAATCACAGTCACATATGAGGTTCTGTTTTTCACTTTTCACTGTTTTACCCATTACTGCACTGTAATACTTGTTCACTATCAGTTGTTGACTTCTTCTTGTGTATACTTCATTAGCAGCCAAAAATAGAGAGACAAATAAACACATAATAGCAAATATGGTGGAATCTGATGTTTGCTGAAAGTTGGAAACACTGTAACGAGTTTTGTTTGTAACAACGAGTTTGGTTCATGCTAATTTCATCAAATGTCCATTGCTTACAAATGTTTTGTCACCTACATAATTACATATTCTATGTAAAAGTAAAGTGCGTTCTGATAATATACATGGAGACTCTAATTTACATTAAATATTCAACGAAATTATCCAAGATAAATGTTATGTTCCGTGTTGGAAGAGTTTCATTCTTCCATGAACTGAGGTGAAGGTGGAGTCATATTTTTCTTCTTCATCTTCTTCTCTGTGTCTGATTCAAATATTAGATCCAAAGATTCAAAACTCGGCATGTTAATCTATCTATAAATGTATATGTTTACCGTAAGAAGCTCCACGAATCTCGACTTCTCTCAGCTCTTGGACAAGGGCACAACAACAACACATTAGATGTGACAAAAAGTCGTCAATGGACCCTCCCTGCCAAATCAAAGACCATCTTAAGCGCTTCACATAATAGAGGATCAAATGTTTAAATGGATGTTACCGTTATATTCAGCGTCTTTCGAAGCTTCTTCCTCATCCAACAAGTATAGCAGCAGCATGAGAGCATCAAAGAATACACCATTAGCTCATTACAAGCTTCACTTGAAGCTGAAACAAAAGGCATAAACTCGAATTTTTTGTATCAGATTCTGCGACCCTCAGATCATAAAGGAGTGTGCATTCATATAAGATTACTTACTGATTTGTCTGTTAGTTGCCACAGTGGATATCTTTGCCAATGCACCACACGGGAAAAAGAATGTCTTCAAGCCTGTGGTTTCAAATGAATCTTGAAAATGAGACAATGTTTTGGTTCTCAACATTAGAAACAGAGGAAGATGGCTTACATAGAGAAGGTTCTGTGCAACAATCTAATAAATCAGTGTGCCATTCTTCTTGGTGTTTTGATGATTCTCTAGTATTACTTTTCTTTGGATAAACTGCATCTTTCACAGGGTCATCAACATCAGCAGCAGTTTCTGTAACATGAATCAAACGCTGTATGACTTGACACTGGTCCGTATCATAACGAGCCCGTGAACGTTGCAACTCAACTTGCAGCTTCCCATTCTCCATTTTAAGCGCTTCACAGAAACCCATCTCAGGGTAAGAACGAGTGAGCGTCTTCTTGAGAACCGAGGCAGCAGCTTCTTTGGTGGATTCTTGTTTCAGAATAACATCTTGAACCTTTCTATCTTCTTCATCGAGTGTGTACTCACGCTGGTCACTGTCAATAACTTCAAGCCTCTCCTATCATCCAACACCACTCCAAACTCAGTTTCCGACAATGTCAACAAGAATAAGACCAAAACTGACTTACCCGAACGTTGTCTACCAAGGTTATAAGCGGAATAATCTTGAGATAACGATCGATCTCGTCTTGAGCTTTACGAAACTGGTAAACAATGTTCCATCCCATGGCTAACAAGTAGAGATAACTCCGGTCTTGGCAGCTGTTGACCAGAGCGTAAGATCTTCTAAGAGCGTCCTCAAGCCCTTCGAGTGGCTCTTGAATCTCGGGACGTGTCTTCTTCATCTCAGAGATTTTAAGCTGCTCGAGCAAGTTACCAATGAGCTTAAGATGCTGCGCGAACTGACGGCAGTTTTTCTTGTGCATGCGAGCTGTATTAGCGGCGGTGACTATCATTCCGATGAGTTTCACGGCGTCTACTCCTGTAAGCTGCGCTACTGAAGCGATTTCTCCTAGTTGATCCCATGAATGAGCCATTGTTTGAATCTCTTTCAGTGAATACTTTTGGTAATGGATTATCCTGTCTCATGTCTTTACTTGCCACGTAGGCCACTGCACGAGTTTTGGGAATCACGAATCTAGGCTAGGTGTCACTCTAGATAATTACAAACCTACCACGTATTGTTTAACCTCCCAGAGACCGTGAAAGTTGAAGCGGTGTGTGTGCCATGGCGAAAAAAAATCCAAAATTCAACTGAACTATAGAAATATCTTAATCCATTTTCCGAATGAATTTTTTTGTTTTGCCAACTAATCTTTTTTATTCATTAACGTCAAAGATTACATTGTGTTTTAGGAAACTTGGACATGAATGGAACAAGTTCCAATCATTATCAGATATGTCAAGTTCCAATCTTTTATCAGATATGTTTTTTAGCTAAGACATCAGCACTCATTATTAATACGTTACCTACAAATGAAAGACATTGAATGAAACATTGATTTTGTAACTTTTCTTTTTATTCTAGCATGTTTGCGGTCAACCTTGTAATTTCCCAAAGTCCAAAATCACATGTTATATAATCCATATGTTTCATAAAAATAGATTTTTAGTGTTTTAATATGTGTTTTTTATAATTTTTAATTTTCAATAAATTTTAACCAATATTAAATTAATAAAGTCAATTTTTTTTTTGAAATTTATAATATTTCATAGAAAACACAAAAAAATTATCTTTATGAAACTAATTTTTTTTCTAAAAAGTCTATTTTATTGTAACGGAAGAAGCCTAAAATCACATGTTATTTATGTTATACTCCCTCTGTTTTATAATAAGTGTTATTCTAACCATTTTTTCTTGTTCTATAAAAAGTGTCAATTTACAATTTCAATGCAAATTATACTTACTTTCAGCTGAAAATTAATTGCTAACTGCATTGATTTTATAAATAATTTTATTTATCTACAATACTATTGGTCAAAGAGATATAATTAATAACAATTTACATATATTTCATACACTTTTTTAACATGTGTGAAAAATGTCATAGTGACACTTATTCAATAACAAAGGGAGTATTAGTTTTGTTTCCGGCAGTTACTCAAACTAAAAACCTTTAAGACAATAATCATTAATCCTTCTAATGATCTGTGATTCAAACACTTTCTTTTAATAAGTTGGTATGAGGATTCGAACCTTGATTAGACCAATAACTCATCTTATCTTTAACCATTGTGTTATGTTCGGTTTGTTGACTTTTAAATTATTTTGAATAATCCGATGTATCTTCACCTCCACCAAAATGGATCCAGATTAACAATGAATGTCTGTAGCAGCCTACGTTATCGGTCAGAGTACGCTTCGGTCATAAGACGTTAGGGAGCCTGAATGTTAAGTTTTACCTTCAGTGACTAGTGGGATTCAAACCTGGGTTTGTATTGGAGCCGAAACTCCCTCAAAATCACTGGGTCGTTCTCGCTTGGTTGAGTTTTTAATCTTGAATTGTTTTTGTTTAAATATTTAATCGGAGATTGATTATAACTTCAAATATAACTTTTGTATACCCAAAAAACTAACAAAGTATAGTTGTAAGCTCTGTTTCTATAATCATAGGATGTCTCTTATATTTACCCATACTGCCTTCTAGAAAAAAAAGCCAAAACTATTACGTAAGGTCCATCACATACCAGAACCCTTTTTTGCCTTGTTTATGTGTAGTCATAATTACATTTGATCTATCTACTTAGTGGACATAGTCATCCATGTATAATGTTCTGTTGACCTGAAAATGATATAGAATAACACACAAAAAAAACCGTGAATCCAACCATTCGTGGACATCTTTCTTTGCTTGGTCCACTGACATTAACTTGTATATTTTTTTTCCAAAAAATAAATCATTAAAACGCTTCTATTACGTATGATTGTCTTAAGTACTCCACATACTGGATAATAGTTATTCTCTCCCCCTTGTTATTGCATCATCATCATTTTAGTGTTTTGTCTTTTTCTAATATATTTGCTATACATAACTCTTCTCAGATTTACTATTTGTGTAAGAACAACAATAAGAAAATAATAAAAACATAGTTCTCTCAATTCCCATCTCATCTCTCTCTTTGTTTCTTTTAAACAGAATATATATATATATATATAAATAATAAAAACAAAATCAGTTTTTCACTTATATTCAACACGTTATTAGCACGAGACTCTTATATCAATCAAGGTAATACTAGAGAGGTGAGGTTCAATTTATGTTTTAAATAAATTTTAATGATTTTAACTTTACTAATGTTATGGAGTAATAGACTAGGCCTTCTCCATTTATTTTTCGGGATGATAGGCGTTATCTCGACTAATCGTTATGGTAGGTTATGCCTTCACGATCAGATGAACACGTTGTAGGCTTTGCCTCTGTAAATAAAAAGAAAGGTTAATATGGCAGACTATTTCTCCTTAGACCTTAACTAAAAAGAAAAGGTTAATATGACAGACTATTTCTCCTCGAACCTTAAAAATGGTCAAAATAGTAGATTTTGTCTCCTTAGACCATATGAAAGACTTTTGCCTCCTGACAAAAATGATCAATATGGAAGACTATGTCTCCTCGGATCATGTGGTAGACTAAGCCTCCATTTTATTATGTTTTTAAATTCATGCCTTTTAATTTTGCCTTTACTTTCCTTAGTTAAACTACGCATTTTAATTCATGTCTTTGTTATATTTTTATATGTTATTCTACGAATACAGTTATCATGTCAAATTTGATAAAACTCAAAATAAATTCCCTTGATATTACGGGAAATATTTACATGACTTGGGAAGTAGGTCTAATATACACCTTATAGGAAACAAGTTTTTGGAAACCATTGATAATTCAAAAAAGGTATCAGATGATAAAAAGGGCTAAAGCCATGATTATGACACCACATACATGATGGTTTAAAAGATTAATATATTACGAAAGAGGATCCTGGAGACCTCTACCAATCATTAAAAGAGAGATTAGATTAACAGAAATATGTGATATTACCGAAAGCTAAACACAAGTTGATCAATCTCTAGTTCCACGACTACAAAAGTGTTAGTGAATAAAATTCCACAATGTTTGAAATTACATCTAGGATGATATCATATGGAGAGAAAATAAGTGATTACGATATGATAGAGAAAACTCTCTCCACGTTCCATCTTGGAGACGTAGTCCTGCAGAAACAGTACCGGGCGAATATGTATACCCCTTACTCATAGTTGATGCAAGTCCTCCTTGTAGCAGAGCAGAATAATCAACTTGTGAATTTAAACCATCATGCTCGTTCCACTGGATCTGCTTCATTCCCCGAAGCAAATGTGCATCATCCAATTATGAAAATTAAAGAGGACGAGAACGTGGACGTGGACGTGGTCGAAACTGTTATCATGGACATGAAGAAGACGAGGAAGAAGATTTTGTCCCTATGATGAAAGAAATAATAAGAACTTCCACAAAAATGAAAGGAGTCTTAGTGATAAAAGGCAAACATAAAAGGTTTGCTACATATGCGGCAAGAAAGGTCATTGGGTACGTGGTTAACGTACACCAAAATATTTAGTCGATATGTATAAAGAATCCCAAAAATTGAAGGGAAAAGGAAGTGAGAAAAACTTCATCTCTGATGAACCCATGTCATCCTTTCATGGGTTAAATGATGATACTCATCTTGACGTGTCAGATTTTCTGATTGTTCTAGAAAATATCGATGAGTAATAAATTCGATGTGATATAATGTTATGTATTATATTATCTATATCTTTTGTTGTAAGATATATGTTATGTTTCACGTTTAATGTTTATGTTAATATGTGTTTTATGAATATTTTAAATTTAGAAAATGCTAGATTTTGAGACTGAAGATGGAGATATGTGTTTGGTAGATAATGTGTAACATACACGATAGTTAAAGATAAGAAATATTTCTCTAGTTTCAAAATAAAAGATTATGCTGGAAATGTAAGTACAATACCTAGTAGTACAAAAATAATTAAAGGCTCTAGAAGAGTCAGCTTTTCAATACCAAGGGGGACAAAATTTAAAATAAGTAATGCATTTTACTCCCCCGAGTCTCATAGAAATTTGTTAAGTTTTAAACATATCCGGAGAAATGAATACAATATTGAGACTATGAGGAAAGATGGCATTGTATATATTTGCATTAAGTCTGAGAAGAAACATATATTACAAGAGTTAAGAATGTTATCCTCTAGACTATATTATATAAAATAAACATGACTGAGTCTTATCCACAATAAACCTAAAGTTTACTAATACGTTTAAAGTCTGGCATGAGAGGCTAAGACATTTAGGTTCAGTCATGATGAAAAAAATAGTGCAAAATTAGAGAGAATTTGCAAACGGGCAAGTTTACATGTAATGTGTTCTCAAGGAAAACTTATAACTCGGTCGTCACGAGCAAAAGTTGGGCATGAATCACCAATAACTTTAGAAAGAATTTAACGTGATATATGTAGGCCGATCCACCCACCGTGCGGGCTGTTTAAGTATTTCATGGTATTGATTGACGCATCTAGTAGATGGTTAAATGTCTATCTTTTGACGACAAAAAAATACGAATTTTACAAAGTTCATTGTCCAAAAAAATAAGGCTGAGAGTTCTAAAATTAAGTCATAAAGAAAGTAAAGCTTGATAATGCTGGTAAGTTTACATCGCAAGCTTTTAATTATTAGTGTATGTCATGAGGATTGATGTAGATCATCAAATTCCCCATGTTCATACACAAAATGGCATGGTCGATTCATTGATAAAATGGTTTCAGTTGACTGCAAGACAATTGATATTGAGAACAAAGCTCCAATTTTAGTACGGGGTCATGCTATTTTGCATGTGGCTGTGCTAATTCGGCTACGACCAAGTTCAAATCATAAGTATCCCCCATTAAAATTAGCATTTAGGGAAAAACTAGAAGTATTCTATCGGTGTGTTTTTGGGTGTGCGGTCTATGTTCCGATAGCTCCACCACAAAAAAAATGAGCACACAAAAGAGATTGAAAATATAGTGGGTTATACGTCACCAAGTACAATAAGGTATCTTGAACCGGTAACTTGTGATATGTTTACGACACTGTTTGATGATTGACATTTTAATAAGGATGAATTTCCAGCGTTAGGAGGGGGAGAATTAAAGAAATTTCTAGAGAGATTACATGGTATATACCGTTGTTGTTACACCTTGATCTCCTACGAATCAACGAGAGCTGGAAGTTTAGAATATTGTACATTTGCATAATTTGGCAAACCGATTACCAGATGTGTTCACATATACGAGAACTGTGATGATATCATATATACCCTCTGAAAATGAAAAAATGTTTCATCAAGAGTTTTTTTTCCTGAAGAATAAACTAATGAAAACACAATGAATGAACCTATAGTTCAGTTAAAAAGGGAGAGACTAGCAGGTTCTAAAGATAAAAATCTCCGAAAGAAAAAATAAGTTGGTTGAGAAAAATGAAAAGCTTCTAGAAGAATCTGATACTAAAAAATGTCTAAAAGAAGACATAAATGAAAAGGCTCAAGAAGAACCAAATAAAGATAAGGATCCAGATGACGAAGAGGGAACATAAAAGTATGGGATTTCCTTCAACTATGCCCGAAATGAAAAGTTATGGATCATGAATAAGATAAAAGATGTTGATGAAGTGATGATCCAGATCTAATGTCAATATTGAAATGTATGAAAAGACATGATTGGGAAGAGTGGGAAATAGCCATACAAACTAAGTTACTCTCCCTAAATAAAAGGAATGTCTTTGGACTTATAGTCATAACACCTGGAAATATAAATCATGTTGGGTACAAGTGGGTATTCGTGAGAAAATTAAATGAAAAGAATGAAGTAACACGATATAAAGCCCGATTAGTTTCCCAAGATTTTTCTCAGAGATTGAGAATTGATTTTGAAGAAAAGTATTCTCCGGTAATGAATGCAACTACGTTCAAATTTTTGATGATCTTAGCGGCGTCTAAAAATCTTGAAATGCATCTCATGGACGTTGTGACTGCATATTTGTATGGATCATTGGATAATGACATATACATGAAACTCCCTAAAGGATTGTACATGCCAAAAGCATTGAAAGCAAAATCTAGAGAGAATTTTTTGGTCAAGTTACAACGATCACTTTACGGATTAAAGCAATCCGAAAACATGTGATACAATCACTTAAGTTAATATCTATTGAGAAAAGCATATGTGAATAATGCGGTATGTCCATGTGTTTTTGTTAAGAAATTGTCATCTGAATTTTTGATAATTGTTGTATATGTTGAAGACATGAACATTATCGAAACTTAATAGGAGACTGATGATGCACGAACTCATTAAGGTTAATAACTCGTACCCCATCTTGTAGTGTTCAGGGGCGGAGCAAGAAAAAAAATTTATAGGAGGCATGACTAAAATTGTTCATAGAACTAAGTATATATTTTCTAAAAACAGGGAGGCATATTTAAAATTAGTCAATGTTTTACATTTAATTTTCAAAATGAGTTGGGGCAGATGCCCCCTCTTACTCCATATGGCTGGTGTTTACATCAAAACCAAAAACAACGTTTTGAAAATAGCTTATCATGAATCTCATGAGGGGGAACACAAAGTTCTCGTGAGTAGATGCAAAGATATGATCATGGTTTTGTGATTTAAGAAAAAAAATCGATGTAAAAAGGATCATAGAGCAAATAGTAAACAAGATCCAAGTAAATCATATCCCTAGTCACCAAAGTAGTGCATGTATCAATAAATAGATAAGAGAGAGCTGGAAAGCCTTGTGAAGTTTCTCGGCGTCTTCTTCGTGAAGAGGAAACTGGTTCATAGCTACTTGTGTAAAGAGCTTATTACCTCGAAGATGCATGAGAAGTGCTTTGTCTTTGTGAGGACACCTCTTCGGTTTTCGCTTCATGAATACCATGCTGTGACTGGCCTCAAGATTTCACGAGATAGTATCAGTGGTGTAGTTAAATGGAAAGATGACTAAGGGTTTTGGAGTAACATACTAAAGAGTGGTGCGAAGATCACCTTGAAGTCGATCAAGAAAGGTGCATCTAAGAGAAGTTCGCAACTGGACTCGGCTTGATAGGTTGAGGTTGATCTACTTGTGTGTGATAATAGGTGTGGTGATGGGTAGAGATGAGAAGGTGACCATTGATTCCAGTAACAGTAATCTACCCCCTTTGTCATCAGCCGAAAACACTCATCATGTTGTTTCACCTAATTCCCATACACAACATGTCGTATAGATATGCATCATAAAAAAGAGTTTGTGAAAATCACAAGGAAAGCTATAGAGATCTAGGTTTGATGAAGAAGAAAAAGTTTAATCGGTTTTTCTTTTGACAATGAAATCTACACGTTTGTGGAAAGTTAAAAGATTACCAATATTTTTGGAATATTTTCTTAACTGATTGTTCCTAAGTTTTCGGAAACCAGGTTTTCGTATCCGTAGAATGTACCTTCTATATTGCGTAGAAACCAGACAACAGTTATGTAAGCAGATTCTACTAAATGTAGTCATTTGAATTATATGTAGATATCGTATTCCTAAAATTTCAAAATTACTCGTAAAAATAGAAGTTGTATCCAGAGAAAATGTAGTAACATTTACAATTCGTAGACTTTGTATTTTTTCTTATTTAAAATTTTATTTAAAAGTAGAATATATGTTCTAAATAAAATAGACTAACTAATTTAACATGGAATTCAATTTCGATGATGATATTTTTCGTAAAAGATGAAATCTATTTTTTGTAGAACATATTTCTAAAGATTAATTTAATAAGTATTTGGAAAAAATATACCAATTTATGTATATGGGTATTTCATCAATTATTTTTATTTTTTATAGTTTTTCTGATTCATAAAACAATTTATTTCGTTAAGTTTGTAAAATGAAAAAAGTATAAAAGAAGGACAAAAAATGTTTTCCACGAAAAGTATAAAAAGGTTGAATTTATGTGGCAAAATCCCAAAGTAAATAAAGAAAAAGAAAAAGCAAAAGAATCGGGAAGTTTGATGGATGAAGGAGTTTAGTTGGAACGCTTCAATTGCATAAAATATCGGCCATCACTTTGCATCTCTCTCTCTCGAGTTCATCCTACTTCTCATCCATCATTCTCTCTCACATTTGCAGTTTCGGTTAGGGTTTACAGATATCTTAGGGTTGGTTTATTCTTCCACGGGAGGAGATGGCGGAGGCACTTTGTGTCTATTGAGGAGGTCCAGAGATCTGAGGTGGAAAATGAGCGCATCCAGATTCATTAAGTGTGTGACCGTTGGCGACGGAGCAGTGGGTAAAACCTGTTTGCTCATTTCTTACACCAGCAACACTTTCCCTACGGTATATTCTATAGTCTTTCTCTGCTGGGTTTTGTTAAAAGGACAATGTTTCACCCATTTTTTTTGGTTTCTTGAGTCAGGATTACGTTCCCACTGTTTTCGATAACTTTAGCGCTAATGTTGTGGTTAACGGAGCCACTGTCAACCTTGGCTTGTGGGATACCGCTGGTACTCTCTTTACTTAGTCGCCCGCAAGCTTTGCCTTTCTTCTCATCTGTCTCTTGGTCTGAACAGGGCAGGAGGATTATAACAGATTAAGACCCTTGAGTTACCGCGGTGCTGATGTCTTCATCTTAGCCTTCTCTCTCATTAGTAAGGCTAGTTATGAGAATGTCTCCAAGAAGGTGCCTCACTGTTCCTACTCTTTCTTTCTTTAAAATAGAAATGAAAAACCTTTTTTATCTTTTGGTTGCAGTGGATCCCAGAGCTCAACCACTATGCCCCTGGTGTCCCTATTGTTCTTGTTGGAACCAAACTAGGTTTCTTTCCTTCTCTGTATATATGTCTCCTTACTCATTTGTCACAATAAGCTCCCCACTTGGTAAGGTTCTCTGTATATTTGTTGGTGACATAACCTTGGATTCACTGCTTCTGTTTTGTTTTGTTCACTCGTTTGGTAGTTATTGGCTCTTTTTTGGTCTACTGGCAATTAGGGCTGGTTTTAGGAATAATACAAATGCTGCAATACTCATTGTATGACAAGCGTACGCATGTAAGCAGCCATTCAATGTCTAGATATATCAATTATGAAGACATTGAGGAAACGCTTATTACTAGATCTCTTGTCAAAAGATTATGTTTCTTACTAATAATACCTATGCTCACTTTAGGATTCCTTCTGCTTGACCCCTTTTTGATTATTTGGCTTTCATCTTCTGCTTATGGTTTGTGTGGCAGATCTTCGGGATGACAATCAGTTCTTCATTGACCACCCTGGTGCTGTACCTATTACCAACGCTCAGGTATTTCTTAATCAGTTAATCTTGGTACTTAAAAACCAAACCCATCCTAATCATTCACCACTTTGGGCATCAAAGGGAGAGGAACTGAAGAAGCTCATTGGAGCTCCTGCGTACATCGAGTGCAGTTCAAAATCACAGGAGGTAGGAATAAAACTTCCCTTTTTGATGAATACTACATTGAATAAGAGTTTGCTCTTTTACTTGAGAGCTTCCTTAAGCTTGAGACTGTTATTTGTATATTAATCAAATGCAGAACGTGAAGGGGGTGTTTGATGCAGCGATTAGAGTGGTACTTCAACCTCCAAAGCAGAAGAAAAAGAAGGGCAAAGCACAAAAGGCCTGCTCCATATTGTAAAGGCCTGCTCATATCTCCCTCTCTTTCTCTCATCTCTGCCACTATCTAGTGAAGACTTAAGAAGAAGAAACACATTGGGCTTAAAGATGGTTCAGGGTTGGTTGTGACAAGCTCTCTTAATCCTTAGATAAACTCGGTTACTTGGTATGTTTTACTGATAAATAGTTTCCAGCTTTAGCTGAGAGCTAATATTTCACTGCTACTCTTTCTCTATATATATTCTTATCCTTACATAATCGGTCGTTCAAGAACAAAAACTGGCATCTAAAAACGTTGCCGTTTCAGACAAGAACTTGTCTTCACCATGTATGGTGTTACTGGTCTTAATTGTGTCCATTGTCAGCATACGTAATACTATTTTCAGGTGTTTACTTTCTTCAGCAGAGACTCAGAGTTGCAATTTAGTTAAATGCATCGTCTTTGAAAATCATATATATAATGCCACACTTTTTTTTCCTCTTAAAGTATCTATGTCATCGACTTTTTTTTAAATGGGCTTCTAAAAATAAAAACATGTTTAAATTATATAAATACATCCATAAAACTAGTAATCGACAAAAAAATCCATAAAACTTGTCAAAATGTTCTAAACATTGAACTGGCTCTTCTTCTTTTCGCTTTTTTCAGTTGTATTACCACACAAAGGAACCCTACTAATGTGCTATAGAAGGTTACTCATCTGCCTCTAGATCTACCGTTTCAGTTAGCGAAAATATTTAGTCTATATATGATGCAACGTTAAGTGTTGTGTGAACGGTCGATCTATCATAACATTGGAGATCAATTATTTGTTCAATCAAGAGATCTGTATGAATATCTCGATACCAACTTCTTATGTTGACAAGGGTTTGAGAGAAAGCTCATTATAAAAATCTAAGAATCTTACATGAATTCTAGGCTATGCTTATATAAGCTAATCCCATCGACAACCCAATGGAAAAGATGATTTTGAATACTAATGTTATAAGAAAATAAAGAGTACTTATCTAAAAAGGAAATAAAACATAAGAACCAAATTCTAATACTTATATGATTTGAATCCACCGTTGCCGATATGTTGGCGCTAAACTCAAGGATAATGCTGCATCAGAACTCCCAGATAAGAAGGATTCGACTTCGAATTCGAACTTGTATTGGCGGGAACATACCGCAATAGGTACTTGACGTTGAAAACATATGCGTGTTGATATCTGAAGGTAACTTTTAGCGATAAGCATTATCATTGATACGTTTCAAGACTTCAAAAGGACCAATTTTCTTAGCTTTGAGTTTGTTGTAGGCGTGAACATGCATACAAACACGAGTAAAATACGCCCACACATAGTCTCCGACCTCGAAAACAAGGTGACGTCGATAAGCAATGAAGGGCCCCAACCCGGCTGCCTAAGCCGCGGTCGTTGTACTTCATCGTTTTGGCCACTTCTTGGCTGAACCTCTCTTTTATAACCCTTATTAGTTAATTTCGCCTAGAGGCGAAAGCTATCTTAGATCTTAGCTTACGACCAACTTAGTCATTTTCTTGCTTCGATCGTATCTAACAATACGCAGCGGAATATTCTTTATTATCCATTGATCTATAACCCATTTGGAACTTGTCCGGTCCAATTGTCTATGCCTTGGTCAGTTATCTTACCACCATTCAGCTTATAGAACAATCATTGGAACGGTACCAGTCACACTGATCTGAGGTTCCATTTCCCTAAACCCTTATACTATCATCCTAGCAAGATTCTAAAAGATCCAAGTAATTGCTAGGTCATACCTTTGCCACATCCACCAAAGCTTGTTAGCTCATCAGTTCAGCTGATCCAGCTGACTGAAGTAGTACATCCAGATCATCGAGCTGATACAATTGAGCTGAGCTGAGACCGAGCTGATCCCAGTTGACTGAGCTAGTACATCCAGCTCTTCGAGCTGGTACACTTGAGCTGAGCTAACACCGAGCTGTTCCCAGCTACCATGTACTCCTTCCAGCTCTCATACACTTCGACCAGCTGCCTTGAACTCATTCCCATCTCTTTATACATACATGAAATCTTCTCTTGGGTACTTAGCCATTCAACCAACCATCTCCACAGACGAAGTAACCATTGAGAAGTCTTCATTCGCTAAAGACATGCACCGAGCCTCTTCTTGACTCATGCATTATCATATTTCCCTTTGTCTTATAGGATATGGTACCAAGTTCATCTTCTGGACTAACAATGCTCATAAGATCCTAAGTCAATCAACCAACCGCCCCACATGTCTTGGATCAGATGATACTTCCCTCTTACTTGAGCGGCCATGCAAATAACATTCCCGCAAGCCTGATCAGCCTTATCTTCCACGCCGATGTATCTTTGATTAAGTTAGATCTGACCCTTTGATCCATCATCCATGGGTCAGGTCGTCCATAATTAATATGGTCAGATAACACACGACCTTCCTTGACTAAATACGCCTAGACTCAATACTTATGGTCCCCGACACATAGTACTAGCCATACTCTTGTTTTGCTTTGCTGCAAGTCGCATCCTCTCAAAGGATTCATGCCTCTTGGCTTGGTGAAAGGTCACGACTCCTGACCTTTGTCCCTTGATCGTGGCCATTCATAACCAACCATAGATCACATTATTTTGGATCAGACTGTGATCAACTCAAACCAAGTTCCCATTTTTCGCTCCATATGATATGGTCGATGCATTTCATCCGTCCAACACACCATATAGACGAATTGTACCAATCATGATCCGGCTCATTCTTAAACTCTTTGGTCCTTAGATCAGATCATAATATATATAGTCTTCAAGGGCGTATCATTCTTGGCCATGATCATTCCTAAAAGAGACAAAATTGTAATCCAAGAAGTAAACGTAATCGGTTACCTTAAACTTGATCATGTAAGATCATGTGTCCATCCTAGTCATGAACGATCATTCTCCTCCAACACACATATTTATGAAGCCTGATACTTAGTATCCATGATTATATCCCTCCATGGGTCGCACATCTTTGTCCTTGAACTCCCATGAATTTGTTTTTATACACACATCTGCCCTTAAAGCTGCCTTGGCCATGGAGAGTGAATTCCGGCCTTCTCTCTTCTCTCCTGACCATTTGCGTGTGTTCTAAGGCTCTGAAAAAGGCCTAGGGTGATGTCAATAAATATCAAAACCCATCAATGGGCCGTGCATAACTTCTCCATTGATTGCTCACAATACAGTCTCCTTCTTGCCTTCATGTGCCTCTTTGCCTTGGATTGTTCAATCCGGCCATATAACCTTTTATTTCTGTGATTCTTTGTGTTTCAGGGTGTAGGAGGAAGCTCTGGTGCGCCTGCAAACCCACGGAATTCCCCTCTATTTAAAGGAGAAATGTCAGTTTTCTTTCTAAGGGTTGCACCCCTTCAGCCCCCAATTCTGGCCATTGATTTAATCAATGGTCCAGATCGCACCCTTTGGGCCTGGCAGTTACCATACGCCCATGGACCTTCCCAACCACACACCTAGAGTGTCAGATCACCCAGAAAGGTTAGTAGCCAACCAGCTTGGTCATCTAAGTTGAGTTGATCGCCAGCTCGGCCAGCTAGCTCAGCTAGTACTTCAGCTAGTGTGAGCTGATCAATGTGTGTTTAGATGCTGTACAACTATTGTGAGCTGGCCAGTGAGTGTTCAGCTAATGTTTAGTTGGTAACCCAAATACTACAGCTTGACCAGCTGATATTCACTTCGTCCAGCTAGATTTATGTTGGTGTGAGCTGGCTAGCGAGTATCCAGCTAGTAATTTGTTAGTGTTCATCTAGTGTGAGCTGGCCAGCGAGAGGTTAAGCTGATAACTCAGCTTCTACAGCTCATCAGCTTCTTTCCCTTAGCCTATAACATGTGGCTAATCCCTTTGGTCCATTTCCGACCTGGTTGAGTCACTTCATGATCATCTTCGATCATTCATTCATCATATCTTATTCACAATCATTCCTTATGATCTGAATTAAGACAGCCACGTTTTTCTTCATGCAAGGTCTATTCTTTATATCAATTTACAGACAATCCAGACCTTCCATTCGACCTTGGAAAGCTTGACCCTAATCATATCGACCAGCTTGCTTGTTCACTTGTCCTTGGTCCATCCCTCCGGTCTTTTCTAGGATCGGAGATGCTACAAGCATCAACAACGGTCTTGTACTTTGGCGCGGAGTCTCCAAATTTTCCACTGGTTTATGATGTATATCAGAGAGAGAATCAAAAAACGTAGTGGGTTCTCTATGAAGATGTGTACGAGCAGGTCAGTTAGAAAAAGCGACTGGTCCGCTTGGTACGACTCCATAGACGACCTGAAAATGGAAATATCCTAAATTGCGATTTAAAAAATGATTATGGGCAAACACAACTTGTGGAAACTTCAAATCCCATCTCTTGATTGCGTCACCAACCGAACTTCACAACAATTTTCCCAAAGATTTGTTAGTTTCTTCTGTTTGACCATCAAATTGTGGATAATAAGTTGAACTCATATCGAAAGAAGTTCCTAGCTGTTTCCATAAAGAACACCAAAAATGCTCAAGAAACATGGAATCTCAATCTGAAACGATCGACAATGGTAATCCATGAAGGAGATATACTTCCCAAAGAATAAAGACGCCACTTGTAATGCGTCCGTTTTTTTCTTGCAAGGAATAAAATACGTTATCTTGGAGAATCTATCAACCACAACAAATATGAAATCAAAACCTCGTTGTATTCGGTGAAGACCCAAGGCGAAGTGCATGCTAATATTTGTCCACGTCTGAGTGGGAACTGATAAGGGCATATAAAACCCAGCATTTATTGTGTGTCCCTTTAATTTATAGCAAACAATGCAGCGTTCAACAAAACCTTCAACATCTTGTCTTAGGGACGGACAAACGTAAGTAGATGCGACCAGACATAGTGTATGATCATGTTCGACATGTCCTTCTTGGTGTAATTTTTAATGAGCTGAAGCCGTAAACTTCATTCGGGTATACACAACCGAGTACCACGAAAAAGAAATCCCTTATGGATTGAATATTCAGAAGAATACCCTGCTAAGACAGACTCAAAGATTGGTCCAAAAAGGATCGATATGGTAGAGCTCGGAAAAAGAACCAAATCCCGTGACTTAATAATACAGAACAACTAACAGTGAATGGTTACAGCTTAAAGCATCAGCCACACAATTTAATGTGCCTGACTTGTTTAATCACAAAGGTAAATTGTTGAAGGTAAGAAACCACAAAGCATGACGTGATGACACATTTTCTTGACTGCTTAGATGCTTTAACGCATCATGATCTAAATAAAGCACATTCTTTGTGGAAAAAATAATGTCGTCAATGTTTGACAGCGTTGGTTTAAAATTTCACATCATGTGCTATAACGATAACGTGCACCTGCCAACTTCATCTTCATATTAGACAAAAATTGTAAATATGGAAAATATTTTTAGGTCAATATCATTAACCTAGTTTCTATTGTACACAAGCTATATAGTGTACTATATTCTGAAGTAATAAGATTCACATTCTAAAATCTATACTGGTGAGATTACATGGATTATTT
This sequence comes from Moricandia moricandioides, assembly GCA_905132885.1. Taxonomy (NCBI): domain Eukaryota; kingdom Viridiplantae; phylum Streptophyta; class Magnoliopsida; order Brassicales; family Brassicaceae; genus Moricandia; species Moricandia moricandioides. Next base: position 22,649 of record CAJHQQ010004253.1, read on the forward strand.
ATAGGAAAAAATGTGAGAATTATTAGAAACGACGGTGAAGTGAGAGAATCGATGTCACTGATTTACTGACTATTACAGAAGTTGAAGATGTTTCGTCTCTCATAGGAAACTATAATGACTTAGGGTTACAGCAACGCGGCAGGTTGGAAGAGGAGTGAAGAATGGCGAGAGAGATTGGAGTGGTTGATTTAAAACATGTGGGCCGTTCTTAATTGCTGAACTAGGTTAATTAATATGTCTAGGAAACTGGAGAGCTTTGGACTGTGCATTGGATTTTTATTTGTAGGGAAAAACTATGTGGTGTTATTATATACTCCATCTGTTTCATAAAAATAGACTTTTTTGTTATGAACAGACGGTTTCGGGAATGCAAATAAGTGGGTTTATCTACTTTGTCCACACATGGACCAATCGGCCCATATGCTTCATCGGATGGGCCAGCCCACTTAGGACTTAGACCAACCGACTTTGGGCCTTGTTAACTTGTCCCACATCGAGTATGTGATGTGGGCAAGTCGGCCAAACACTCTTATATATATGTTCCCCTCTTGTACTTATTTCATATACATTCAATACAAGAAAGCAATAAGACAAAGTCATTAGACACATCTATAAACCCTAGCCGACTACTCTCTATCTATCTAGCCTAGTTTCTTGTCGAGATAAACCTCTATCAGACTCGAGTTTCACAACATTTTTGGAGTTTTCACACATATTAAGAAAATGCATTAAATCACTATATTAAATGTATCGATTTCTGTAATTTTCAGTTTTCAATGATTTTTGACCAATAGTAACTCACTAAGATCAATTAATTTTCTTGAAATTTGCAATATTCTTATAGAAACATAAAAAATACTCCCTCCGTTTCATTATAATAGATGTTTTAGAAAAAAACTTTGTTTCATAAAGAATTTTTTTTTTTATTTTCTATGAAAATATTGCAAACTTCAAGAAAATTAATTGAATTTATTGAGTTTTTATTGGCTAAAAATTATTGAAAATTAAAAATTACAGAAATCGATACATTTATTATAGTGATTTAATGCGTTTTCTTAATATGTGTGAAAACTCTAAAATGTCTATCTTTATGAAACAGAGGGAGTATATCTTTATGAAACAAAGTTTTTTTCTAAAACATGTATCATAGTGAAACGGATGGAGTATTTGATTTCTAAAAAGGTTAAAACTATATTAAGCAGTCACTATAAAATAATTTTAAAAATCATCACTAAAAATATGAGAAACCCATTCCTAAAGACAATAATAATCTTGGTTACTTTTTTAACATGTGTTAATGTAAGAGTACAATTATCTTTAATACTTACAATGTCTAACATGTTTCATAAACTAATTACAGAACACAAAACAAAATTAAAAACTATCTTAACATAAATCTAATAATTTATGATTTATTAAAGTTTAAAACTTAAAAAGTTCTATATACTTAACCGCCTTTTAAATTTGCTTACAAAAGAATACTCAATTTTACTGAACTTTCAATGTACATAAAACATTTTTTACGAAAATATTAACATAGTTATATCCTAGTCATAAAAGGTATTTACTTTCAATGATTGTAAGATTTGGAAATGTATAATTGTGAAGCTTATTTTCTATTTTTATCTTTATTTTTGGCTCAAAATGTGAAGCTTATTTTTTAGTAGTAAAAAAGGAACGATTATACTCTTCTTTGTACAAGTGATAAATTTATAAGGTACATTTATTATTATTATAAAAAGAAACAAATCAATTGTGCATTCTTTAGGACATTTTTAATTGGGACCATTGCAACTTTTAGGATGGAGAGCTTGAAGTGCATTTTTCACAATTATAATTGTGTGCTGATCAAGTTGAAAACGCCCCGCAGGTAACCTTTTTTACTGCCTTTTCCAATTGTTTTTTTTTTATGATTGGTTCACAAACTACAGTTCTATAAAAATGGAAAACGGCACCCCACAACATTCACCGTTCATTACCTATATATGGAGAAAGCAGAATTTAGTATTATACAATGTAGATTATTATTATTTTTATTGGAAAACATTTATACCATAAGTTTGATACCAATTTGAAAATTTATCTTTAATGAATGATTATTTTCAAAAATATTTTTACTTTTTTTGATAAAATAGACTTAACTAATTTTTCAAAATATTTATAAAAAAATTAGAAACTCAAACTCACCCCTTTAACACCAAACCCTAAACAATAAGTAATAAAGTGTAAACCTAACTGTTAATATATTTTTGATAATGTGTATTTTTGAAAAATGATATTTAATTTATGTTATTTTTAACAATTTCTCTTTTTATTAGGAAGTTTTGAGCTTATTTTCATAACTATTTAGACCTAAAACCACAACATATAATATTAGTTTCATCATAATGATTAATCAACTAAAAATCTCTGATACAATGTACATGATTAGTTAATTAATTAAGATAAAAATATTTCTGAAAAGAATACGAGTTTTTCAGACAAGAACGATTCATGGGATACAAATGTTCCAGAACATGGCATCCTCGTACATGATACATTATCATGACGACGAGAAGAAAAGACTCTCGTTTTTTTACCTACTGGTAACTAAGCAAAAAAAAAAAGTCCGTGTCGCAACGCTACAATTATAACGATAGCTAATTTTTTTTTTTCTTTTTTTTTAACGATAGCTAAATTCAGTTGGTGCAAAACATATATATCGTCATATGATATAAAACGAACAAACGAAGTCAGGCACTTACATCCTCCACTTAAACACCAAATCAAAAGAAGAATCTGCATCCTCTAGCTTTTTTTTTGCTAACTGCATCCTCCACTTACACAATATTCTGTATTCTTACATCGTATATTTTCTTGGGTTTGTGTACTGCTATTTTATTTTTTATTTTTTTTTGGTCTAAATACTGCTATTTTATTTATTATATAATTTTAAAGAAGATTTACCGATAATTACATTTACATACACAATGCATTCTTAGTATTTTATATTTAACATATGTCGTGTCAATATAACACACTATTTCCTATATATTTTTAGGTGTATTAAAATTAATAAAACGAGTCATAAATCAGAATATTTCATGTACATGTGTAATAATAAGTCACATATATTGCATACAAGTTTTACAGTAATACATTTTCTGACTTTGTTGGTAATTTTTAGGTGAGATATCTTGCAAAAATTTAATTATTTATGAAGATAGTATATGTATTGGTGTGTAAAATTATATAGATATATAATAAAGATTTGTATGTAGCCGGATAAAACTTTATATGTCATGCTAAGCATAATATTAGCTTCAACAAATCCAAACACAACTTGAAAATTATTGTAGCCGGATAAAACTTCCAAAGTTTAAGTAAGAATAATATTAGCTATTAATACAACAGGTTGATCGTCTAACATTTAATCTCAAAGGTTAACTAGAAAATAGATAGAAAATGTGAGTAAATTCTTATATGTTATCAAGTAAATTAACAGGCTAACAAAGAACAAAAGACTAATTCCAACGTACATGTAATATATGAATACATTGTTATGTGTTATTAAATATGTTAGCAATCAGACAATGAATATTCACATAATTCAAATACATACAAAAAATTATAGCTGACTAAAATATTTATTGAAACAAATAAATGTGTAAGAAATTTTTAACTGTATGATTATCACAATAAAACATTCTTCTCAAATTAAGCTACAATTAGAACAATAAATACAAAATTTAACATTTTTCATTATTTATTGTCAAACTCGGAAGTATATCATGTTCTCTGATCAAATCATTTGATGGATTTTTGTTGGGTCATCATCGTCTCTAATCAAATTTATTTGATGGATTTGATCATTATCTTCATCAGTACAACCCACAAAAACTTTCTCATTATCATCTATATTCTTGAGAATATGTATCTGTACCTATATATAAAATTAAGCTTAACATTGTAATTCAATACTAATTGCCTCAATAACTTGTAAAAAGTTATTTAATACTTTTGATGCTGGATAGACCGGATACAAATAACGTAGCATATCTAAAGTTTACATTATCCGACTCCGCTGCAATATATACCAGCATCATAATCTCTGAAGAGAGCTCATCATTGATTATTGCTAAGATTTTCAAATATCACCGATATACCGTCAAAGTAAGGAAGATAAAATTATATTATTTAGAAATATATGTATCTGAACATCCCAAATCCTTCATTATTTTTTAAAGTTTGTCCCCCACACAAAAAAAAATCCAAATACATTATATTTCAATAAAGTAATCAGCAGAAAAAAAACACTTACTTAAAATATACCAATACAATATTATTCTCAAAAACTAAAAACAAAGGTGTATGCTTTACGATGATGAACTACATAATCTCGGTTCTTCACTTGTAAGTGGGATTAAGTTAAAAGAAAAGATTTCACTAATTGCTCGAAGATGAAGTTGGTTAGCTTAAATCTGATTAGCTTAGAAATTACTAGTGCTATGCGAAGTTCTTCGCTTCTAAGCACATATTTCGAAATTTTACATCTAATTCTCTCTAATTTTTTTAACATACCTTTAATTTTCTCTATCAAGTGAATACAATAGTATAAAAGTGTTGCTATAGGGTGAAGATGAAACAGAAGAACACATGAAAATGAATACTTGAAAAAAAAAATCAAAATGTAAAAAGAGAAATTTGGTAGCATAACCATAAACAAATTATAATGAAAAATTAACCATATGAACGTAATAACTAGAATATTTGGTGTATAATATGTATTATTCTTTTTTGTGTTTTTCAAAATCCACGTGCATGATTTTTTTTATTTTTTTATTTCTTTGCCTCCATCAATTCAATTATACTATCACCACCGCTTCATATTGTCTCATTCAAAATTCTATCAAATCAATCGCTGGTCGCTTCGTCTTAGTTATCATCATCTACAACATCGACAACATCATCACCACCTTCTTCTCCTCGACCAACCGTCGTCATTGTCTTCTCTTCCACCAATCATCGTTACTCATCATGTCTTCTCCTCCAATTGTCCATTCTTCTCCTCCACCAGTGGTACCAACAACAAAATTCATTTTTATTTCATTATTAGATATAACTTATTTTTTCTTCGTCGTTATCAGTTACCAATATACTTTATGGGTTTGTGAGTTTCTGGGTTCATAAAAAGGGGAACAATTGTATTCTGTAATTACTAAGACTATACTATATTAGTCACATTAATATAATAGAATCTGTGAATAATACAACATATTGTCTATTCTAAATCTGTAATAGTTTTGTATCTCTTTTGTTTTATGTTTCTTTTCCTTCACAATTGTATCGGGTCCATCGTCTTTTCCTCCATAATTGTCACCACTCATCACCACCCAAAATTAGATGTTGGGATGCATTGGAGAAGAACAATGCTATCTCTTAAGAGTTCTATTCTACAATATTGTAACAAATAGAATATAGTATAGATTCATGTAATAGTAAAAGTTGTATATCACTCAAAATGAACCGTCTGTTTAGTGTTTTTTTACGATAAAAATTATATTTAATGCACACAATTTCTTTTCAAGAAAAATACATTTTGGTGAAGAATGTACCATTGTCGCCATTTCATTTCCACCACCGTCTCCACCGTATCTTTTTTTTTTCACCTTTGTTTTTCCATCCACCATTGTCGCCAACGTCTCTTTCCCTCACCATCTCCACTGTTTTCTCTTCTGTCACCACCATCACCACTCGTTATCTATTTACTTCTTCCCATGACTCTTCTCGCTTCCATCTTATATGTTGGTTTTTTTTTCTCATCAACTCCAACAACTCAAAAAGCTTCCATGTTAATCATAACTCTTATTCCCTCTTATGATTTTTCTTCTTTTGTAATGTAATACTTTTTTTGTTCTATTTTATTCAGAACTTATAGAATAGAAATATGTGACGTAATAGTAAGGCCCATGTCATTAACGACTTTTCATGCTCCGAAAGAAGAAAATCATCCACATACATACCAAATTGTTACAAGTTTTGATATATGATTATATTTTTCATTATTTTTTATTATTTATCTCCCAAAATCACCCATATAAAAAATCAATATATAAAAGAGAATGCATACGATCGGTAGTATGAAGAGCTTAGTAAATTTCCCAAAATCTCTCAAGATAACCATGAAATGTGCTTAATAGATTTCTGTATTTTTAGCTGAGTACAGACGTACATGCATGTAAGGATAAAATTGCCTTTTAAAACTAGAACTAGATTTTGACCTGCGCTTTCAAAGCGCGGGACTTGTTTCGTTAAAAAAATTAATAGTCTGTTTCTGGCTCGACTGTAGTTGTTTTTTTTCTTTTTGATTTTGGTTCAGTTGTGATTTCTTTGATAAGAGATATATATACCGCTCGTATATTTATGAATTTGCATTTGATTTTGAACTTAAAATATATAATGATTTCATGCGTGGGTTAAAAGATTTATTTTAAAAATAACATTTAGAATATGAAATATGAACAATTTAAGATATATATAAGAAATTACAAACAAAACTTTTGATATAAGCAAGACATGTTTCGTTAAAAAAATTAATTGTCCGTTTCTGGTTCGTTTGTAGTTGTTTTTTTTTTTTGGTTTTTGATTTTGGTTCGGTTGTGAATTCTTTTATATATACCACTTGTATATTTATGAATTTTCATTTGATTTTGATCTTAGAATATATAACAATTTCATATTCAAATTTTTATTTTAAAAATAGCATTTAGCATATGAAATATGAACATTTTAAATTTAGTTACTTAAAATAAGACTTTTAATAAGAAAACAAAATTCTAAAAAAATAAGATATTCTCTTCGTCCGTTGAAAAAAAAAATACAACTGGGCTTAAAAATTAAGTTACTGGTAATTTGGGTTTAAAATCGAAACCCAAATTAACAACATCCAAGCCCAATAGATGGTTTATCATTGCACCGACACAGCTAGAAAAGCTGTCTTTTTTTCTTTTCCATCATTTTGCTTTCTAAAAAAACCCTCAGAATTCTCTCTGGAAATAGTAGTCGAACGGAGGAAAATGATTCCATCATCACCGATCTATGAAGGTATAGCAGAAATCTCTTTTTTTTTGTTCATCAATAGATCGTACGGTACTAAAATCTGTATTTACCAATTAAAAGTTAATTATTTTTACTTCCCCGATATAGTTGCATGTGTTCTCCGACAATAGATCTGTTTAATCAGATGAGATTCTTATGTTTTTGTTATGTCCGAAAAGGATCTGATAAAACAGAGGATCTGTTAATAAAGTTTCTCAAGCTGGAAACACCGCAGATCCAGATTTTCGTATTTTTAAAGTAAATAAAGAGTTTCATCATATATTTATATTATTAGTTTAGATAATTCACTATCTACGCCTTTTACTATTGTTATTGAAACTTTGCATGTCGGAATCTGATTTTTTTTTCCGTGAGAAATTTTCTAGATTGAATGAAAAAAAAAATCCGGTCAAACATGCTCAATATTAACGGATCAAGGGCACCTATATCTACCATGTCTGAGTTTTATTTAGTTATTCCAGATATTTTGCATGTAAAAAAAGATAAGTTTTGTATATCACTGAAGTATATTAAGAAAAGTAATTGTGTTGTAAACTTAATTACGATTCATGTGCAGGTCGTCGTACATTGACAAAGAGCATGAGCTTCCTATATTCATGTGATTTAACCTAAATAAAAATAAAAAGTGAATGATGTTGAAGTTAAAGAGGATAAGTCCAACCAAATCCCTACTTTACACAGATAAGTCACGGACCATAGTGTTATTTAGTTGTCTTATACCATAGTAACTGTCTAATTACGTTTATTGTCTTATTAATGTTAATGATTCATGTTTTGTGGTGCAGTGACAGATAGTAAGGCAGAGCTCTATTCATTTGATTCTAACCTCAATCACTAAACCTCATACTGCCATAAAAGATAAGTTTTGATCAGATAACATATAAATTTTAAACTTTTTAATTAATAAATATTTAATATCCATAAACTATAATCTATTAACTAACGGTTTTTCTTAATTTTTCAGAAAAAATTATAAATTTTGTATAATAATGCAAGTCATGAGGCAAAGTCCAAGGAAATCCATACAA
>CAJHQQ010004254.1:0-30766 GCA_905132885.1 Moricandia moricandioides
CCAGAGACTTATAATTAAGTCGTCTACTAAGTCGTCCAGCTGGACGACCTTCCAGACGACTTATAATTAAGTCGTCTGTGCAGTCTTTTGGATTGAAGTAAATACATGTTTCAAGATAGCAGCTTTCATTGATCTGCGACCTCTGCTGCCCTCGTAAGCCAGTATCGGTGGAGACGGACTGTTTGCTCTGGGAACACCAATACTAGCACCCAATTCCGGCATAGCTGTGTATACCCAGACCTGAAGAACTTGTATAAACCCATCCACCGTGTAACAGCCAGTGATATCTTTGTTCCACAAAGAGTCCATCAGCACCTTAAACGCGACTCTCCCCCATGGATAATTCTCAAACCGTTCTAAGTCCATCACTAGCCTTGCAAGACTAGATCGTGTAGCGGTTGAAAACTTTCTCCCTTCAATAATCCAACGAAGATGGAAAGGTACGCGAGCCGCTTGCAATCTTCCCTAGACCAATCATCGCATCTCTTCAGCGCTGCTATTATCTGATCAGTAGTTGGACCAGCTTCTAGATGAACTCCCAGCATCCCCCAGAAAGATACCATCTCTTTGGTAACTTCACATTTTGGTCTCTCAAGGTCCTCGATGTATTCGCAGTTTAGACCAATGAGGTTTTCAAATTCTAACAGTGAAAAACTCAAAGGTTCTGGACCAACGAGAGACCACATCTCATACTTCTTCTTAATGTCCAGCTTGAAACTGAGCATGTAGTGAACCAGCCTTGAAGCCCAACCAAATCCCTGCTCCTTGAACTTGATGAAAACTTCCAAAATCGACTCCTTGAGCTCTTCAAATTCTTCATCAGTAAGGGCTTCCCTAAGAGCAGTGTGCAACTTGCTATTATCCGTGTGATACGAAATACTATTGTGGGCTTCTGGTTCTTCCTCTAATGTGTATAACCTACGGGGGAGTTCTGGAATATCCATCCTTTTTGTCTGCAAAATAATCAAAGACAACAATAGAGATAAGCTAAACAAGCTAAATCTAACAAGACGACTTAGTAGACGACTTATAATTAAGTCGTCTGGAAAGACTTCCAACTGGACGACTTAGTAGACGACTAAATATTAAGTCGTCTACTAAGTCGTCCAGTTGGAAGACTTTTCAGACGACTTAAATTACAAGTCTTCCAGTAGAAAACCTTAAAGCGGACCTGAGTAGTCGCAGAAGGAGTACCTGACTAGTCGCAGAAGGAGTACTCGTCATTGCGGTTATAGATCTGAAAAAATAAACGTGAAACGGTTAGAATGAGTAAATTGATTGAGACAACGTTTTATGTTAAACGGCAATGAGTGTTTAGAGGAAGCGACGGTTTGTTCGGAAATAGTGGAAGCGGCGGTGCTAGGGTTTCGAGGAAGCGGCAGCGCTAGGGTTTCGAAGAAGCGGCGGCGCTAGTGTTTAGAGGATGCAGCGGTGAGAACGGTGAGAATGAAGTGAGATAGATAGCCGACGTTGAGAACGATGGTTTGTTCGGAAATAGTGGGAATTCAAATCGCCTTTGATATCGCCTTTGAGAGAGAACTGTAAGGGTTTTTGCGAAAAATTAACAAAAAAAAAAATCACCTTATATATCGGGTAAATAATCCGGTTAGCTTTAAAAGTACAGTGGTAAAATTTAAGGTTTGGTCCGGTTTAGACGACTTACAAATAAGTCTTCTGGCGGATAATGTACATCAGACGACTTAATATTTAGTCGTCCGTTTACAGACGACTAAATATTAAGTCTTCCCAGACCCTAAAATGAACCCCTAAAATGACTACATTAACTAGCTAACCACGTTATAAAATCAAATTATACTTCAATATTGTTTACTATACACCGAAATGAACACGCTTAGGTAATTTTTAAATTTGTGTTAGAATTTGTGTTAGACTTCTTAGACGACTAATAAATTAAGTCGTCTGACAAATCTTCCGCTGACTTTCCAGACGACTTAATTATTAGTCGTCTACTAAGACCATCCACAATGGTGTTACCATGATTTGTACATAGAGGAAAAATGAGTTGTAGTTATAAAAGTTGATCATCCATTACAAGTCATAGGTTTAAAAACATTTTGAAACAAGGGGACAACAACATAGAAGTCATCCATTACAAGTCCGCTAGAAGCAGATTACAATAAGACAATAGCAAGACAAACATCCATCATTTAGGAAGAGGCGAGGAAGTTGAGGCACAATCCGCAGCATCATCCCCTTGAGGAGGTGTATACTGAATCTCAGTACCACTACGACCGAAAGGAGTCACATGAAATACCATGTCTCCTTCCTTTTTGAACACGAGAATGTCACCGATGCAAAGGGAGTGTGCTTCGGCGAAGGCTTCCCAACCATCGGTGAGTCTTCTTCCTTCTTGTATAACTTCCCAAGTTTGGTGTGAAGCGTCCGATCGTAGTGTCCATTTTCCTTGGTTCGGCTTGCCTTCTATGTGTTTTGAGTAGAAGGCAAGTGGTATCGTCTACAAGTCAACAAAGGAGAAGATAAGCAAAGGAAATAAACAGAGGAGAAATAGAGAGCGTGTGTATACCACGCCACATTCGAAACAAGGAAGCAGAGGCTTCAAGAAGTGAGGTTCATGCTGATTCGCCATCTGCAAACAAGAAACAAATTGGAAACATTTAATTCTAAGTCGTCTGGGTCGTCCACCTGAAAGACTTAGATTAAGTCGTCTGGGTCGTCCTCCTGGAAGAATTTCCAGACGACTTAATTATAAGTCTACCAAGACTTCTAGTAGAACATTTGAAAGCTGACCAGACGAATGAGAGGATCACAACATCCAACCTAACTAGACCACAAATCGATTGAAATCCCCAATCTTTGAAACCCTAATTTGCAATGAAAATATCCACAAATTGCTTGAAATCACAAATCGTAACCGTAAAATGAGAGGAAAACAACATCCAACCTAACTAAACAACAAAGGAAGCGGCGGCGCTAGGGTTTAGAAGAAGCGGCTTATACTACCTGTTTAGAGGAAGCGGCGGTGAGAACAGTGAGAATGAAGTGAGATAGATAGCCGACGTTGAGAACGATGGTTTGTTCGGAAATAGTGGGAACTCGAAATCGCCTTTGATATCGCCTTTGAGAGAGAACTGTTAGGGTTTTTGCGAAAAATTAACACAGAAAAAAAAATCACCTTATATATTGGGTAAATAATCCAGTTAGCTTTAAAAGTACAGTGGAAAATTTTAAGGTTTGGTCCGGTTTAGACGACTTACAAATAAGTCGTCTGGCGGATAATGTACATCAGACGACTTAATATTTAGTTGTCCGTTCACAGACGACTAAATGTTAAGTCGTCCTAGACCCTAAAATGAAACTCTAAACTAAAATGACTAAATTAACTAACTAACCACGATATAAAATCAAATTATACTTCAATACTGTTTACTATACACAGAAATGAACACGCTTAGGTAATTTTTAAATTTTTCAAAAACGGTTTTAATGCTTTCCAAAATTTAACCCTAAGAACACATACAATACTACAACATATGTTGATAAAACATAAACTAAAGAATATCATGACTCACTACTTTCACTCATCTATGATGAAAACAATTGAAATTTGTTATATCTTAATTTATATCCTCTTAAGACACATGTTAATTACATAATTCCCATTTTTCACCTATCAAAATATTTTTTACAAAATTTTTAAATTATGTTTAAGAATAACTGTCCAGACGACTTTAAGTTAAGTCGTCTGAACAGAAGACTTGCGAGGGTTAGAAACGTAAAAAAATTTCCGTTTTTTTGTTTGTTTACAAGGGGATAGTTGTAATTTCAATAGCCTTTTAAGTTATTTTTGCCTTTGATCCAAGTTTGGGTATTCTTTTGGGTTTGACTCCAAGTTTTGAGTCACATTTGGCAATTCTCCCTTCATTTAAAACTATTATATGGTAAGTAATTAAAAATTATATTAATCAAACATAGGCTTTTCATGAAGTTAATACTCTATTAATATATTGTATACCTTTTATTATAAAATAATTAGCATGCTTATTTTTAATAGAAAATAAGAAAGGAGACATAAATAAAAACATGAGGGAAAATAATAAAATATGATTGTTGTATTCTTGATTCTTATCATTTAATTTTTAATTGTTTTGTCGAGATACATATACTTTTTGAGTTACTAAAATGTAAAATAATTAGTTTGTTGTTTTCTTAAAAAACTTTAAGATAAATTGAGAAAGAAAGAATAATAAAAATTACCCGTTTTACAATTGTTAAAGTCAAAGATGAAATATATAATGTAAATTTAAAGTAAGAAAATATTATTAAAAAATAATGAGATGTATTTTTGTGGTATAAGAAACTTTTAAAATGTACAAAAATAAAAAGTTAACAAATTTTATAAAAATAAAAGATTTTATTTTTATATAAGATTAGATCTCACATTAGTATTAAGTATATATGCCTTAAATAATAACATATCGCTATTTAAAATTTAAAATTTTGTTTTTTATTTTATATATAGTTAGTTAATAATATTTAATTAAAATATGTATGTTTTAAAGTAATTTAAAATAAATAAAAATAATACTTTTAAAAGATATCTAAACTATGCTTAGTTTATTTTCTGGAAAATTAGTATTTGATAAAATAGTGTGATGATTGGAGATAATTTTAGAATTTTTTTTGCTTAACCCATTTTAGTTTTATGTTAAACATTAAATAAAAAATGAGTGAGAAAGTGTGATTTGACAAAATTATGAGGGAAATTGCTTAGAATACCATTTCCTAAGGGGAAATTTCATTTCTAACATAAGTTTGATACCACTTTTCAAATTTACCTTGAAGGAATGACTATTTTCAAAAATACTTTAACTTTTTGATGAAAATAGACTTAATTAGTTTTTCTAAATATTTATAAAAAATTTAGAAACTAAGTCTCACCACTTTAACAGTAAACCCTAAACAATAATCACTAAAGTGTAAAATTAAATGTTAATATATTTTTTATAGTGTGTATTTTTTTTCAAAATGTTATTTAAATTATGCTATTCTTATCAATTTCTCTTCGGGAAAATTTCATTTTTACCATAAGTTTGATAACATTTTTCAAATTTACCTTTAATAAATAACTATTATTAAAAAATACCTTAATTTTTCGATGAAAATAGACTTAATTGATTTTTCTAAATATTTATAAAAAAAATTAGAAACTCAACCTCACCCCTTCAACACTAATCCCTAAACAATAATCACTAAAGTGTAAACCCAAATACTAATATATTTTTGATATTGTGTATTTTTACAAAGTGATACTTAACTTATGCTATTCTTAGCAATTTCTTTTTTTTTTCATAATACATGTTTTCATGTTTACTTTAACCAAATTTATCCTTAATTTCAAGGAGATAATACCTACTATATGTTAATTGAAAAGTCACTTAAGTATTTTTTTTATGTGCTGTTAATAAGTTAAGTTTTCAAAAATAATTAGAATTTGATTGATTGTTAAATTTTATTACTTAACTTCTAAAAATAAAAGGTAAATCTAGAATTAATTTATAAAAATTACCAAATGACACAAGTAATATTAGAAATAATGATTTATGGCAACTAAATGTATTGTTAGAAATAGAATATATATATATATATATATATATATATATATATATATATATATATATATATATATATATATATATATATATATGTATGTTTTATCAATTTATTTATTTTTATCAATTATTTATATATAATTAAATAAAATACTTTAATTTTTTTTTTAGAAATAAAATTGATTGTTATGTATTCTTATATAAAAAATTAGATTTGTAGGTGAGGAATTATCATAACTTTTTTTAGGTTTTTAAAACCCGCACAAAAACATTTATAAAATATCTTCATGATAAAATCTACTGATTATATTGATATAATATAACTATCCGTAAAATTACGGATAAACACCTAGTAAGTTTTTAATTGGTAAATGTGAGAAGCGACAACATAATGACAATCTTGTAAATCACGTATATATATATATATGATCCATGCGGACGATATTGATTGAATAAGAAATAACTTATGTAACAGATAACTTACGTTGAGGCTTTCCAATCCATAGACATATTACAAATCCTGTCTGTTATTTAGTTTGTTTGAAGTATCTTCCAATGACTTTCCTTCTCAACAACTGAAGTTTAACAGAACGGATTAGAATGCAAATGCAATGCAGGTGTTGTCAGATGATTAAACCAAATTGTTTTAGATGAAGACTACAAGAAGAGCTCACTTTCATTCGTGTTGGTTAAAATGGGAGATTTGTTGTCTGCTGAATTAGAAGCAGGTACTATGTTTGTGTCTCCAAGCTGATTGCCACATTTCTGCAAGCAGAATATGATGAAGTGATTCATTTATCCAAATGCGCAGACGCATATGGAGAGGTAACACATATCAACAAGTTATAGTACATTAGTGTTAAAGCCAGCGGGCTGGTTGGTTCCTGCAGTGTTGATTTCTGAAACACCATTTACCCCTGGTTCTGCGTCTGTTGATTCCGGCAAAACCATGTCTTGAATCTTCTTAGTTATAGAGTGAGTAGCGTCAGACACTTTAGCATAAGCAGGTGCTAGCGTCTCTGTTACGGTTTCTGTTACTGTCTTGCTTGGACTAATAGACTCCTGGTATATGTGCTTCTTCCTTGTTTTCTGGAACATTGATTTTGCTACAGTTGTTGTGTCAGAGTCAGTAGGCTTCTCTTGCTTGACATCATACAAAACATTCTTCTCAGAGATCACAGGGTTCTCCTTATTGGAACCAATACAATCTTTTTGTTCTTGTTCAGCGTTGTATTTGGCGGGGAAACGGACAAGAGATTCGTCTCAGTGATCACAGGAGTTTCCCGGGGATGCTGCCTTGCAGTTTTCTTTAACTCTTCAGGTGCCTTCTTTGATTCATACACTATAAATATCAATCACACAAGACAATAGATCAGTCTTAAGCAATTTCAAACCAAAAGGTTGGTTATTTTGTGGAGTTTTGCTCATTTTGATTTACTTGGGGCTCCAACATATTCAGGATCTTCTTCTTCTCTGACTTTACCATCGCTTAACTTGTCACGTGGTGAAAGTGTCGCATAACCTCCTGCTGCTCTAACTTCATGATCTGTGGATCTGCTAAACATGGTTGCACCACCTTCTTCATTATGCCTGCTATTACCGCTGAGACTGTGCTGCAGCTTTTTTACTTTATCCTTCATTTTGGAGAACAAAGATTTCCAATGGGGGGAATGTTCTCCATGAAGATCATCTTCCTTTCTTGGTGAACCATTAGGTGACAATTGGACGCTTCACCAGCTGGAAAAAAGTAAGAGAGAACATCAAATTAAATCACAGAGAAGCAAACTAAAAATGGATGTTGTGAAATTGAATCATTTCTTAAAGAGATTTACATTGGTGACGATGGCCAAGTGTTGACAAGCTAGGACTTCCTGAATGATCAATATCTAATCTATTAAAACTTAAGTACAATAAAAAATAACCTTTAATTTTATTTAATATTTACAAAGAATGTCACTGATATTATCTTTGCATCCAAACATTAATTTTTAATAAAAAAAAATAAAACTTGGCTAAGCCAATTAACAACTTTTGTCATTTGAATTGAAAACTTCATTAAAAAGTTATGTATATGTATTTTTCAAATTTTTATAATAAAAACAGAATTATACATATACACAATATTAAATTAGTTTTATTTTTATTCATATTCATATAAGTTACTCAACTATATTGAATTATATAAAAAAAATGTTAATAATTTTCGATTATAATCTAAACTTATTCATTTACAATAACAAAATCATGTATCTTTCCATAACAATTTAATGACTAAGATATATTCTAATATTTATTATAAATGGTTATATATACAAACAAATACAATGTATTATTCATGTGTACGATATATATATCTAATAAGAATAACTTATGTAATTTATAAATTTCAAAAAATTTAATCACCATATAATACATATACACAATTTGGTCTAGAACGGATCGAATATTCGAGGTATTTTAGGATATACAGTTTTTGATATGCATTCGTCGGATTCGTAAAATTGTTATCTGGATCCGGATATTCAGGGTTAGAATATTCGGAATAAAATTAGAATACACACGGATAACCGGATCTGTTTTTTTTCAATTAAAAATAAATCAAAAACTAACTATTAACCATATATTCGGTCTATTTAAAATTATCATTAAAAATGCCTTAAAAATCATTATAATTTAATAAAATTAAAATTTTAGTTATTTTATATAAAATTATATATAATATACATAGATAACTATAATTAAATTTTAAATATTTAATATCCGAATCCGGATATCCAGACCTAAAATTTTAATATCCGAATTTGTACGTAGATTAGTCGAATCCATAAAATCACTATCAAGATCCCCGAATATCCTTTTTTCGAAGCGGATGGGATCCCGGATGGGATAACGGATATCGAACATTAAGTTTCAGTCATATATAAAATTATATCAAAAAATTTGCTTAAAATATTTATTATTTATAAAATTAACACACGCGCGGGCGCGCGGATCAAAGGGTAGAGTGTTTTTAATGTTTCGAGCTCGGCGACCGGTTCAAGTTGAGACGACATTTGACAAAATAAAAGAAAAAAGTTTTGTAGATTTTGTGTTTGGAATTTTGATTCTCAGACAATAAACTTAAGATACATATACGACAAGAAAAGTTGTGCATGTCCACGAATCTTGTTTCTCCGACGTTCTTGGAAAGACCATAAGAAAAGTGATTTAAAATAGATGTGGCCTCTAATTGAAGAAGCATTAATTAATAAGACAAAGTCTTTAACTTTGATTTTGACTTTTTGAGCTGAATAAAAGGACACGCATTTATCAAATTTAGGGGATCTTTATTTCACCATCTATCATTTCCACACAACTAATTCATCCAGATTATGTGATTGTTTGTTTGTCTATCTAGATAATTCACCTAAATAAATCATCTAAATGGACATATGTTTGTTTTTTTATTTTGATTTTCATTCAGATGAATTTAGTAAGCAAATTACTAAAATATTTTTTTTATTTAATTATATTTTATTTTTAATTCACTATTAATTTTTATTAATTATCTAAAATATAACTATTTTAAAATATAGTTTTGAGAGGAACAACTATTTATTTGTTTTTCACGGGAAAATACGTTTTGAAGTTTTTGGCGGGAAAATGTGTTTTTTTTGCCCCTAGGTCGAGTTTATCGCTTCGCGGAAATATTCCTTTTTATCTCGATCTTCATCACTATCTTGAAAACTTGACATTTATCTTCTGATTTTGCAATATTAATTTTTTTACGAGTAAAGATACACCGTAATGACATTGTTGGGCTAAATTTCGTATAAAATTGCAAGTGAGTCTTTAGCCTCATTCTAGGCCTTTTTGGACCATAGTTTGACTTAAACATTTTTAAAATTTCTTCCAAAGAACTTTTAATGATACGATGTCGCTTTAGCTAGGAAGTTCACACTTCTCGTGTAGTTTAGACAACTGTGGTGTTGAGTTAACTGTTGTCGTTTGTACGATAACTATGAACTTCATTCGGGAAAATGAGTCGTCGCGGTTTCTATCGTAAAGTCCCAACGATAACTCCAATCAAGACAAAAAGAGGGGTGGATCCACCGAGGTTCAACGGAAAGCATAAGATCTGGTATATGTTCGGTCCAACTCGCCTCAGCGGCAAGTTGACCATCTTGCTTGGTCCAACTCGCCGAAGAGCACGTTGACCATCTTGCTTGGTCCAACTCGCCGAAGAGCGCGTTGACCATCTTGCTTGGTCCAACTCGTCGAATGGGCGAGTTGAACTGTGTGTTTGGTCCAACTCGCAGAACGGGCGAGTTGGACTGCTTGCTTGGCCCAACTCACCGAACGGGCTAGTTGGACCACGTTTTTGGCCTCGTACTCCTTCTATCCCAACAGTCGTTTGTTCAGATCGGACCCTCCTATCCGAGAACTTGTCGTATAACTTTTTTCTTTTCAATTACACGAAACTTTTGTCCTGGATTTATAATTCTTTTTAGATAAGAAATATTTCTCGAGAGCTTTCTAGCATGGATTCTGTCGTGACCGATTTTGACCTCAATAGTTAGCCCCCCAGTTCGTTAGAACCGTGAGGTTATAGTGAGCGGTTTGGCAGGTTTGGTAAGTAAAGCGGAATCAATGGTTGAGAAGGTCCGTTGAAATTGGTCTACTCACTCCTCGAAGAGCGGAATGGAGTAGGATTGGGGCTGGGACTTGTGAAGGCTGCCTACGTAACCTCGTAAAAGGGACCAAGCCTTTCGTAGTTTGTTCCGGAGATAAGGTTCTTACGTCCTGTTTTCCAGTGAGACCTTTATGTTTTATCTGTGTGTCGTGTAGAGATTATCGGGCATGTTGCTACCGGTGGCATTGTATATTGGACCTTTGTCGTCCTCTCTGTTTATTTTGGCCGAGTGTGGCTGTATTTATGTTTTTGGGATTGGGATTGACAGGGTGTGGCTTCGGATCCCGGCCGCTTTGCGACTTTTTTAATGAATAAACTTGGTTTTTCACTTGAAAAGAAGTTTAAGAAGATTTGGAATTTTTTTTAAGTATAGAGGGAACGATACAATTGTCATCTCGCTCCCAACTCTTTTGCGAATTTTCTTATTCGTCGCTCGTTCGAGATGTTTGAGAAGTTTTCCAAAGTTTTGAAAGCGCTTAGATATGGACGAAGACACATTCTTTCAGGATCTCGTATCTTTTCGATATCATGCCTTGAGACGTTAGAGACCAGTGTGCTGAGTTTAGGGTAAGACCTAGGTTTAATCACGGTTTTAGGGGGTGCGATGACTACTTCGGCTTATGTTTCCCGTATCGCTTTTGACCTGATTCCGTCCTGCTTTAAAGTCCGCAATATTTTCTCGGCTTATGTGACTTGTATGGTAGGAATCGAGCATCTTTTCGAGGCCAATTTTTAAGTCTCCCGAAAGTGCTGACCAAAATTTCGTAATATTGCTATTACCCTTGTGTCGGGTGTTCGAGAGCTATCTCTATGAGATGGCTTAATCTGTTTAGGACGTTGAGAGTTTGTTGTGATCAGAAACAAACTTATTGGTATATATTACAGTTTTTAAATCTCCGCGAAGGATAAATGGTTAAGAAGGTGTTTATGTTTTATAGTTGCAGATGGATTGTTTCTAAGGTGAGCATTCTGTTTCGGAAATTTTTGACGAAAAACAGTTCTTCGAGCGTCAGCGACGCCTTGCTATGTCGAAGGTTGAGTTTTTCTTTCATAGCCGCATTTCTTGCTTGAAATGTTCGCGGGCTTGAAGATGTGTGGAATAGCATGGGGTTTGTTCTAACCTTACGACAGAGAAACGTTTTGTTTGCAGATGTTCGCGGCCAAAACTGTTGTTCATCTACGTACGTTAAATTGTTCTATTTGTTAGCGAGTAATTAGGGCCAATGGGTGTCGAAAATTTGTCCCTGAGAATGTGCGACTCCCTTCACTGTGCTTTGTGAAGAGTCGGCCCCTCGATATTTTTTTCGTGTATAGTTAAGGATATTTAGTATAGCTCTAGGAGCTTTGTTGCGAGTTTTTCCTTATGTGCCGATTTTTACTTGTAAAACGTTGTGGGTTTAGAGTAAACTTAAGAATATATTGAACTTGGTCAGTTGTCGATAAGTTTAAGTTTATTGTTAACTTTTTGGTGGTTACAACTAAGTTTTGATATTAAGAATTTATCGTATGATTTCCGATTATGGGTTATACGGTACTTATGTGCACTTGGCGTTTTTAGACTAATCTTGGATTTTCTTTTTGCCTTTAAGTGATTGGATGGAGCAGTGGTCGCTCAAATATTTTGGCTTCGTCTGAAGGATGTGTTCAGCCGCATAGCCGAGGACGTTACTGGCCACGGATTAGACTATGGCACCTTCGTGTTAACATTAAGGTTATGTTAGTTTAGAACTTTCCTAAAGATGATGCAAAATTCCGGTTTGGATTTTTACCAAAAGGCGTAATTGGCCGAGGGCCAAAGAGCGTTTGTCGAGATTGACGGGCTGAGTCAGAGTTTTTCGTGCTAAGATGGCCAATGGTGTTAGAAACGATTTTCCACTTTAGGTATCGGTTACATGATGAATGTTTTGTATAATGTTCATCAAAAAGTTTCCAAAAGTTTCTTTGCATAACTTGGTGTGGCTATACGAAGGATTTTTCGTGTAAGTTTTTCGAGAAGGGAATGGCATAGAAGTAAATTGAGAATGTGTCTCGCAGATTACTCGTGATATTTGCGAACGAGGAATGTGTTGTCCTCATTCTCTTTTCTGCATTGCGAAGTCGTTTTTCATGACACCGATCTTGTTTTCCCTTAGGCTCTTCCATATAAAATGTTATAGTTATACGAAAGTAATGGATGATTGGTTTTATGAGGTATCACATTGCCTAAATAATTTTTTGTCTACTGTTTCGAGAGTTTACTTTGTCGAAAGCATTACCTTGATGCGGAGAATTTTTTTTTTTTTTCGAAGTATGGGAGTATATGTGTATAGTATACGTATCTACTCCCTCCTTTTTTCATTACGAAAGAAAATGGCTGAACTGATACTTTGAAGGGTTGTGTACGTATTTTATTTCAAAGAATGATCGACAATACAGGTCGGT
This sequence comes from Moricandia moricandioides, assembly GCA_905132885.1. Lineage (NCBI taxonomy): Eukaryota > Viridiplantae > Streptophyta > Magnoliopsida > Brassicales > Brassicaceae > Moricandia > Moricandia moricandioides. The sequence continues at coordinate 12,685 of CAJHQQ010004254.1, forward strand.
TTAAAGACGACGCTAGGATTGTGACTTGGTGAATTTTGGGTTGACGACTAGGAATATGTCGGTTTTAAGAAAATATTTAGGAATGAGTTGGTTTTAAGACGATGTTCGCGTTTCTAGTTCTTTCTTTCTTCGGGAAGCGAGCTGAGTATGTGTGGTGATCGTTTCTCGGTTTTCTAAGAGTTTAGATCGGTTTGCAAGATATGCCTGAACAGTCACAGAACAATAGATCGAGACAGGAAAATCCCTAAGACTTAGCTCGCTAAACTGTTCTCCTAGATCCTAAGTTCCTGAAAGTTTTATGGCGATCTCTGAAGCGTTTTTATTTCTTAGTACCTTCCTACGGAAATTCCAAGTCTGATTTCAAAAACTTCCAAGCCGGCCATACCTTAGTTTTCTCGAAGGTTTGGGTTAACTTCTTCTCTGTTTTTCTTGCTCATATCCCCTTCCTCTTCTTGTGTCTGTATGCCCATTAACAATGGTAAGGATATTAGTTCTTCCTGGCCGCGTTTTGGCTCGAACCTGTCTTGCGGCTTTGGTTCGTCGATCCATATTTTTTTTGATATTGGTGGTTATCCTTTGAAACTTGACATTTATTTTCCGAACCTGAATTTTATCTTCTCATGAAAATAGAAGATATACCGTCATAATATCATTGGGCTCAATTTCGTCTAAAATCCTAAGTGTGCTTTTAATCGTGTTTCAGACATTTTCGTGCCGTTTTTCGACTTAAACATTTTTACTATTTCTTCGAAAGAGTACCTTTGATATGACGTCAATTTTTATAGGAAGTTTCAAACTAAACGTATAGTTGAGGCGACTAGGGTGTTCAGTTAAACTTTTCCGTTTTATAAGATCAATCGGAATTCATACGAAAAAACAAGTCTTTGCGGTTTTTATCATAAAGTTCCAATGGAAACTCCAATCGAGACGAAGCAAGAGACGTTTCAATCGACATTCAAAGGAGAACGCAAAAATGGAGGTAAGGGAGATTAAGATGCCCAAGAGGGCGAGTAGGACGCCCAAGAGGTGGAGTAGGAGCAAGCCAAGGAGTTTAGGCGAGTCTTACTTGTTTTTGTCGTAAAATCTCAATGGAAACTCCTATTGAGATGAAAAGAAAAGCTTTTCGATCGAGTTTCGAAAAAGAACACAAAGGATAAGCTCACCAAGGATTTCCCAACTCTCCATGAGGTGAGTTGGAGGGAATAAATCCAACTCGCCTTTGGGGCGAGTTGGACGGTGTGCATCCAAATTGTTTTGATCGTAAATCTCATCGGAAATTTCGATTGAGACGAAACAAAAGGCATTTCGATCAAGATTAAAACGATAACGCAAAGGTGATCCAAAGTACTGCTCGTAAGGTCCAACTCGGCTGTTCGGCGAATTGGATGGCTCATTTGGTCCAACTCACCAAACGGGCAAGTTGGACGGTATGCGTCCAAATTGTTTTGATAGTAAAATCTCAACGAAAATCCAATTGACATGAAACAAATAGCGTTTCGATGGGGATTCAAAAGACAACACAAAGGTCATCCAAAGGACTGCTCGTTCGGTCCAACTCGCCAAACAGAAGAGTTGGCCAGCTCGTTTGGTCCAACTCGCCAAACAGAAGAGTTGGCAAGCTCGTTTGGTCGAACTCGCCCGCTCAGCGAGTTCGATTGGTCCAACTCGCCGAATGGGCGAGTTGGACAGCTCGTTCGGTCCAACTCGAGTTTTGATGGTATGCTGGTGCGGTCGTTTCGTAAATGATTTTAATTATTTTCTACGAAAGCTGTATCATAAAATGATAACTCATATCTCTTTGCGAACGATGTTCCATAAAATATTGTCAAGTTTAATTATACAAAAATTGTTTCGGAAAATGTTGTTGAGCTTTAATTTTACTAAAGTCATTCCGTAAAATGTCATGAGTTTAGTTTTACGAAAGCTGTTTCGTAAAATTTTGTTGAGTTTAATTTTTCGAAAGTCGTTATGTAAGCGTGTTTTCGAGTTTGGCTATACGAGAGCCGGTTTTTCGGACAACTCATGTTTTAGCTTATGAAACTTTGTCTGTGATGAGCCTAATATCAGGAGTCAACTTAATCAGAGAAAAAAAAACTTAATCAGAGATTATCTCGTTTCTGCAGGATTGATCCGAGGGGATTTTGAGTAGATTTTTCGGAGTAAGCTTAAGTGAAAATCATCGATAATTCACTGAATACGTCAGATAGAATCAAACCTGACTTTTTACGAAATCTTAGGCTTCAGAAAACATTTTAGCAGTTAGGGATACGATCTCTCGTTTTGCTTAGTTTAGTTTTCGTGAGCCATTTTAGGTTTTGAGTGATTCAATAGAGATCAACTTTGTTTCTTCAAAAGTTGTTTGGAAGAACTACAACAGTGGGGGTTGTGCGCCCGATTAGCTGTGCTTTCTTTCTTCGTGAGTAATCTAGGGTTTCGCCGCAATTTCTTGGAGAGAAAGTTTTATTTTTCTGAAAAGTTTTCAAAAAAGGTCTTTTGGTCGAATCCTTATGCGCTGAGATTTTTCTAACTCGGTAATGAGACGAGCTTTACGGGTTTTGATAGATTTTAGCGTTGTCCTTTCTATTAAGTGAGAGAAATCGCGAGCTTGTTTCGGTACTCAGCCTGTGGCGAAAAGTCGCGACTAGGTTTTCTTTTTTTCTCAAGCACTGTGGCCATGAGTTAGAGTAATCCATACATTCCCCTCCTTCTAGCGCCAAATTTTGGGAACCGAAATTCATAATATCGATTTCGGTAAATAAAGAAAAGTCAAGAAACCCTAACTTTCCCTGAGGTCCCGGATTCTATGCGAGAGCCAATGACAAGTAATCGAGTAAACGTGCAAAGTATGAAAGATAACAAAACGGATCTATATGAGATCGAATTTAATATTCGATAATTTCTAACAGGAGATAGCAGTTCAAGCTTGGATGGTGCTCTCAGACTTCCCCTTGTCTTCTATCTCCAGCAGAGAAGCTGAACCGACAACACATTTGATATTTGTGTTGAATGATGCCTATTTGTTCTCAAACTACAAAACATAAAATGTGGGAAAAGAAGAGTTAAAAGTCAAGTTGTTGTTTTGGTATATTAAAGTCTTTGTGTTTTCTTGTTGCAGTAGTCTAAGAAAATGTCAAAAAGTATGGGCTATATTTGGAGAGTACTCCTAAGTCTAAGTAAAAATAAGGCTATATAGAGAAGATTGAGAATGTTCTATTTTCTCTCTCTATATATATGTAAATGGCCAATGCTGCGTAATGTAAGCAAGTAAGAAATCAGTTGTCTACTTACTACTGTCTCTCTCTCATATGTTCGATATACAAACTTTCCTCTGTTTTCTTTTCTTTGAACAAGAACAAAAACAGAACAAAAAGAAACATGAAAAAAACCTGCAATTTCCTGCAGTTTGTAACATGGTATCAGAGCTCTTACTGATCTTTGGACACCATCTGAACAAGACTGAATAAGTATGAACAATAAAAGAAAAAGACAGAACCAGAAAATTAAAAGAACAAGAAGGAGAAACACACTTGGCGTCAAACCTGCAATCTTCACAAATCGTGTCTGTCTTTGATGGACATAAGTTAACTATGAATTCTGGGCGGCTAGGATGAAGACAACTCTGATGAACAGAGATCTTTGGGAAATAGTTGAAGAAGGACTCACTGAACCACCATCTAGATCACCGGAGATGTCTGGAGCTGACTATGCAAAAGAGGTTGGAGATTGGCGATCGTGTAAGGAAAAAGACATAGCAGCTCTATAACTCATTCAACTTGCTGTCGATGATGTTGTCTCTGACAAAATTCTTTCTGCAACCTCAGCCAAGCAAGCATGGGAGATACTTGAACATTCCCATCAAGGTAATGAAAAAAGTAAAGATGGTTAGACTTCAGGCTTTGAGAAGCGATTTTGAGAATCTGAAAATGAAGGAAGGAGAAAAGATTAAGCCTTATTCTGAAAGAATCCAGGCTGTTTGCTAATCAAATGAGATCTCTAGGAGAAGGTCGATCAAACTTTGATTTGGTGGTTAAGATTCTAGTTTCAATGCCCAAGAGTTATGCTCCACTGTCATCACTGATGGAAGAAACTAAAGATCACACTATCTGAATATCCAACAAGCTTTGGCTCCTTGACTGCAGAAAACATCAAATCTATATCAGTTGTTCCTTTAATGTATCTGAGAACTCTCTTTGCCTCTTTGAAATGCTTGGCTCTAGGTTCCTTTAGATACCTAGACAAATAAGATGCAGAGAACATCATAGCAGGTCGAGTAGCGGTTAGATACAGCAGACCTCCCACAAGGCTCCTATAAATTTTAGAATCAGCTACTTCTTCTTCTTCATTTTGAATCTCTCCTTGAGGTTTCAATGGTGTTATCATGATCTTCCATTCATTCATGTTGAACTTCTCCAGCAGCTTCTTTGCATAGCACTCTTGGGAAAGAAAAATTTCGTCTTCACTATGCACAATCTCCATCCCCAAGAAATAGTTCAATAGTCCTAGATTGACATCTCAAATTTATTTTCCATTGCCATCTTGAAATCATCTACCATGTTCTTTTCGTCTCTGGTAACAATAAGATCGTCCACATAGATGCACACCACAAAATCTGCCCATGAGCTTCTTTTGTGTATAACGCATGATCATTGTCACTCCTCTTGAAGTTTTCTCGCAAGAAAAACTCATCAATTCTGCTGGTGCATGCTTTAAACCATAAAGAGCTTTGTGTAGATGAAGAACATAGTCTTCCATTCCTTTTTCTTCAAAACCAGGTGGTTGCTCAGCATATATCCCTTCTTCTAGATTTTCATTTAGAAAAGCAGATTTAACATCGAGTTGAAATAACTCCCATTTTCTTTGAGCAGAAACAGAAAGAAGTAGTCTGATAGTCTCATGTCTTGAAATTGGGGCAAAAGTCTCCAAATAATCAACTCCATGCTGCTGAGTAAACCCCTTAGTCACTAACCTTGCTTTGTGCTTGACAACATCTCCTTTTGCATCTGTTTTGAGCCTGAATATCCACTTGACTTCCAAAACATTTTTGTCAATAGGTCTCTTAACCAATTGCCATGTCTTGTTCTTCTTTATCATGTGTATTTCTTCTTCCATAGTCTGTCTTCAATCAGTATGCTTTACAGCTTCTTCGAATGTTGCTGGTTCTTCAAAACTCATGTAACAACCTTCACATACTTCAGCAGATTCAACATCAACGTGTGGAACAGTAAGTAAGATATCATTCATTGATCTGGTTCTTATATTTAGTTGGCTTGAACTGCTTTCTGGACTGTCAAGATCCAGATTAAAGAGCACTGGCTGAATACTTCTTCTCCTTCTGGATTCACCATCACTAGAACCTGAATCACTGACCCTTAGATCTTCTTGTCTACAATCTTTTTCCAAAGATACAACAAATTGTTTGTTCACTCCTTTTTGCTTCCAATCCCATTTTCTTCCTTCATCAAATATCACATCTCTTGAAACTTCTATTTTCTCTTTCTCCAAAAAATAGACTCAGTAGCCGTTTGTTTGAGAGCTGTATCCAACAAATATTGTTTTCTTGGACTTGTCATCCCACTTCTTTCTATTTTCATCTGGTATGTGTACATAACATACACACCCAAACAACTTCAAATGATTCCTTGATGGCTTTTCTTTATCTTGCAGCTAGATTGATTTTCGATAAGGTTTTTGAACTTCTTAAAGGTTGAAGGACTTCTGATTTTGACTTCAATAAATAAACCCAAACCATACTTGTTGCATCATCAATAATTGTTAGGAAATATCGGCTCTATATGACTGATAAACTTTGCATTGGCTACCCACAACTGTGAATCAACTCAAGTTTCTTTGTTGCTCTTGTCTCTGATTCTTTTGGGATGAATCACGATTGTGTTTGCTTAGAATACAGCTCTCGCAACCTTAACTTGGGAAGATCTAGAACCATATCTATTGACTGCAAAATCTTCAGATTTTAGTAACCAGTGGGCCCAAGCCTTTGATGCCATAATTCTACAACTTACTTTTGTGCCGCCATTGCTGTTTCAGTGCTTAAGCACCACTTGATGGGAAAGCTCTTGTTCACCATCTCCACTTCCGCTACCTTTCTTCCAGCACCATCATGTATGATGCAACAGCTTTCCTTAAATGTGACTTGATGTCCATTTTCAATCATTTAAGGGACACTTAGCAGATTCTTTGCAAGCTTTGGCACAAGAAAAACATCTCGAATGATTCTCTTGCCTTTCTTTGTCATGACTTCATCGTCTACTTTTCCTTATATCATCAGTACAGCTCCATTACCAACTCTTATTGGAATTTTGATGTTTGTACTTATTCTGGAAAAAAACCTTTTCGTTTGGAGTCATGTGATTAGTGCACCCACTATCAATGAGCCATAAGTTCTCTTCAAAAGACTCTTGATCATCCTGTCTTGCAGTGAACATGTTATTATCTTCTGCTTCTTCTTGTTCATGAGACACTTGTGCTTGTTCTGATTTCTTGCTTCTTCATTCTCTTGAAAAGTGACCAGGCTTTCCACAATTGTAGCATTCACTTCTACCCTTGTTTTTGTTGAAATCTGGCTTCTTTCTTCTATTCTTCAGATAGCAGACATCTTCATCGTGGCTGTCTTTCTTTCAGAAGCCAAACCACTTCTTCCCTTTCCCTTTATAACCAGTCTTCCATGAGCTTTTGTTGCAAAGGTCTATGACTTTCAAGCTTCTAAGACGTGCATGGAATACACTTTCACCTTTTATTTATCTTCAGGGAAGAACTTCTTCTCATGAGCTTCCAAAGATCCCACTAACTCAGCAAAAGTTATTGTCTTGTGGCTGCTGAGTGGCAGCCAATTGACGAGCAACCTCCTGAGCTGCTACCCGAGCAGCTTCATGAGTAACCTGCTGAATGGCATCCTGATCAGCTTGTGAAGCTGCCTCCTTAAGCATATGTCTGAGCGCATCCTGATTAACCTGTGGGGCTGCTGGCTGTAAACCATTTGCTTGAACTCCCCCAGAAGGAGCTTGCTCATATACAACTTCACGAGCATCCGCTCTGGTTGTAGCTCTGACGGTGCAAGTACGCCTAACTCCTCTCTTTGGCGGCATCTGAAAACAAAATAGACAAAACGATTAACTTATGTTGAGTTAGAACACTACGATTAACAGAACACTACCGAACAAAAAGGTGATTTTAATTTTTGAAAACCATTGAAAACTTCACAGTTATAGAGAACAAGGTCCCGTAACAAGCGTCCATGGTCAGGGCCGTGACACAACCTAACTCTGATACCAAAATGTAACACCTGTCTCATCCTCACTCGAGACCGGCGTGTTACCAATCAACAATTTATATCTCAAAATCCTTTAAAAATACTCAAAGTAGACTTTCATATTATTAAAGCAATAAACCCATAAACTGGAATAACTTAATAACCATTGAAATTAGCAGACGATATTCTGAAAATAAAAGAAGTAGAAAATGCCAAAAAACACCATCAGTCCGATCAGTATCCTACTCGTCAGTCTCACATGAAAGAGGGAAAAAAGAGGGGTGAGTATCAGATGAGTCACTTAGTTAGGTATGGGATGCTAAACCCGAAGTCCATAGACTCAGACATATCACTCCATATGTATATAATTTTATTTTACATATGAAAAGCACGACACCTAAAGTACCCAATAAAAAAACAAGGTCCTTAGTTACGGGATAAGTGCCCACACACCCCCAAATAAAGGTCTCCCCTATAAAAGGATTCAACTATGGGACTAGTGCCCATACACACCTCCCATAGACGATTATCGACCTCGAAGCCTTGGCACGACATGTCGACTAAACTATGCCGCAACATCTCCATGCAAAATCTACTGGTCACTCCCCGGCCTATAGAATTCTATCTCCATATCTGGGTAACATCCTACTCGTCTCAATATAAAATTATATATAACAATTTAAGTGCAATATGCAAAGTTAAACCATCTAACACCCTATTTCTAGTTTAAACATAGAACCTAAATAACTAACACAAAGACAAAAATCAGACCCTGGATGGACTCAACTCACACAGACGAAACCCATTAGAATTAAATATAAATATTTGAAGCCTTAAGCCGTGTACGAAAAATTAATAAATTATCCCTCACCTTAGAAACTTCAAAAAATAGTATATATGAACTCCATCTGCTCAATAGACTCCAAATCGAGTAAGAACAACCTTCTAACAACGAAAAACGAGTAACCGGTAATCTTATCAAAGTCATCATAAAAGTGAATGGTCAACGAGGCCGGTCAACATAATCCACCAGATCTAACCTCCCGACCCAACCTGATAACCCGAACCTGGTTAACCCAAATCAAACCCTATCGAATTGAACCAACCGGTTACCAAGTCCTCGAGTTGACACACTGGATTGACTCAGCCGATTTACCGAGTCACCGGTGTTGAGAAAAGGGCGGCGGATTACCAGAATGTTGACCGGTGACGGTAGCTCCGATGAACGGCGATGGTGCATGGAGCTCACGCGCAGAGGAGGGACGGTGCGTGGAGGTGCGTGAGATGAAATTGTGGAGCAGCGACAGTGCATGGAGGCACGTGTGGGTGCGTGGAGGTGTGAAGGAGAGTGCATGTGTGTGGAGGCGCGTGGACGGCGGGTTGCGGATGATCTCGAAGATTCAGACTTGTCTCAACAAGAAGAACTTGATTGTGACCTTATATTTTTGATAAGACAAGCGGTTAGATAGTTATCGACAATTTATGAAACAAATAAAAATCTCAAAACAATAAACAGCGGTTTCGGTTACTTTCGGCGGAGATTAGTGGTTCTATGGTGGGAGTACTCTCGGTCAACAGTGACTGCAGCGACACAGACACCAAAATCCTTGACGGTTCAATCTCTGCAAGGTTTCGACGCAGTGAATTTTCTGAATAAAATTATTAGGGTGGCTTTTTATATAGTGAGAACTCACCTAGAGTTTCAATCAATGGTTTTGGGCTTTGGGCTTTGACATACTGAAATTTCGGGATCATAAATAGGGTCATAATACTAAATCTCTTTCGATATTGAATATATCCATATTTTTATAGTATAATATTCTCTAATCAAACTAAAGTCAAGCGGTAAATGGAATATAAAGTGGAAACAACATTTGACTAAAAAGTAATATTATCATAGTAGTTGCCATCTCTTCAACATTAACCATTTAATAAATTTTCAAATAAAAAATAATTAGAACTTCTAATATGAAAGTAGAATAACTTACGTGTGGACAGGCCCGACTCTGAAAAAATTGGGCTGGAAACAAAAATAAAATTTGGGTCTGTTAGTTAAGAGAGGGAAAAAAAGTTACGGAGAAGGAGTATGAAGGAGGCATTGAACCGTGATCCTCTTGCAAGTATACTATCTTATTTATCCAACTCAACTACATAAATATTATAAAAAAGTTGGCGGTAATTTTATGTAATGGATCAAAGGCCGGAAGCACATGCTTGTAAAGCTTGTACTCAGGGCCGGTATTGCGTGTGGGTTCCATTAGAAAGCTGAATAAGAGCCATACACAATATTCAATCAGTAAAGCAGAACATGTAATCTACATCAACATAGAAAATATATCTTTAAAGCCGATCCATCACATGTCATTACAGTCTTGACTTCCAAACTACACCAACACTAAGCAACCCGAGAATACAATTTTGAGTTCTAGACTTCCAGTTAACAATATAAACAGAAATAACAAAACAACAATGCATCTTAAAACAGTATTATTTGTAGTTTATAAGCAGGAAGATTTCATTACAAGCTTGAAAAGATGTTGATAGAATATTAGTTACCTTGTATCTAGGAGGACATCACTAACGATTCAGGACCACATGCACATGTCCTTTCCCTTCAAAACCATGAAACGACATAAAATAGTTAGCCAAGAGTAGAACCCGAGGAGTTTTCCCATAGAAAACAGTCACCTCTGTACATGTATGTCGTCCTCATCTGTGAACAGTAGAATCCCGAGGAGGAAGAAGAGAAGAAGAATCCCGTAGAACAAAAGAATAACCCATCGCCAAAGTGTTGCAAATTGCAGGTTTTCTTCATGTTTCTTTGTTCTTGTTCGAAGAAAAGAAAACAGAGAAAAGTTTGTGTATCGAAACGAACGTATGAGAGAGGGAAAATAGTAAATAGAGAAAGATGAAGAAGAGAACTGATTTCTTACTTGCTTACATTACACAACATTGGCCATTACAAAATAGAATATTCTTCGATCTTCTCTATATAACCTTATTTTTACTTAGACTTAGGAGTACTCTCCATATATACCCTGTACTTTTTGACATTTTCTTAAACTACTGCAACAAGAAAACTCAAAGACTTAACATACCAAAACAACAACTTGACTTTTTACTCTTTTTTCCCATGTTTTATGTTTTGTGGTTTGCGAACAAATAGGCATCATTCAACACTCCCTCTTGTCTTTTTGTTTCTCAAACCAAGTGTATCAGCAAGCTGCTCTTCACTCTTGCAATATTCCAGCTTGATGTTTCCATTTTTCACAGATTCTCTAACAAAGTGATACTTGATTTGAATATGCTTTGTTCTTCTATGCTGGACTGGATTCTTTTTTATTGCAATGGCTGATTGACTGTCACAATAGATAGGAACTCCCTCTTGAGAGTTGAACTTCAAATCTTCAAGCAAACGCCTTAGCTATATTGCTTGATTTGTTTCTGCACACAAAGCCATGTATCATGCCTCAGCGGTTGATTGAGTGATAATGTCTACTCATTCAGCAGGTTCTAGCTCAGCAGACTCCTCATAGGGTTTTCAGACTGACACGGAAAATGATGAACATGGATACTGAGCCTTTCGGGGAAAAAGTAGATGCTACAAGCGCACATGACTGGAAGCTAAGTCTGGACCGGAAGCTCGAGATTATCGATTGTCCACTGGATTTTTTGTGTTGATTGGCTATGCAGTACATGCGTGGAGATGCATTAGTGTGGTGGGAAGGAGTGAAACTGAGCCATCTTGGACCTAATAGACTGACCTATGAAGACTTTATGATGGAATTCGACAGGAAGTGCTTCCCAAAAGAAGCTATGGACAAGAAGAAAAGTGCTTTTGAGCATGTAAGACAGGGTACCATGACCATTAGAGAGTATGAAGTTGAGTTCAGTAGACTTCACAGATTTGATGGGGTTGGCATTTCGGAGGAACACTTGATCAAGAAATTTTATATGTGATGCGAGTTGATATTTGCAACAGATATTGTGTCATCACTTACCACATTTTGGGAGATTTGGTTCAGCTAATCAAAGCAGTGCACCAAATTCAGGGAAAGCTTCAGAGAGCAGGACTTGGGACCAACTGTATTGGAACCGAAATTCACCCAGTTGATTTCGGTAATCGAAGAAAAGCAAAGAATACTTTCCTTTCCTTGAGGTCCGGATTCTCTGCGAGAGCCAACGACAAGTGGCCAAATAAATGCGGATAATACCAAAAGATAACAAAACAAATTAATAGAAAAAATATATCTTTATTCTGAATCCGCAAAAGATAATTGCGATCATTAGAAAAGATAATAAAAGTTTCGGCTGCAAGAGCTGTCAGCGAGTTCCCTTGTTTTAGCCACCTAAAACCTTAAACCTAGTTGAGTCGCAGCTCGACAACAGATTGATTTTGTTGATTCCGGATTGGACCTTATGAAAGGCTACCTACGTACCTTTTCGAGGATAAAGTCAAACGTAGTTCAGTTTATAGAGTTTGAATAAGAGATCGAACTACCTTTGCGAGTTTGTCTAGTATTAGTGTGCATGACACAGAAAACTAAGCATGTCGAGAATAATGCCTAAGGCTTCTAAGTGCAAAAAGTGCTAAGAGTCTGAAAAATCATTTTAGCAATCTTGCCTTGGCTCTCCTTATATTTGCGTCCAAAGTTGGATGTCTTTCCTTTTCTGCACCCAATTCGAGTATATCTCTTCGCGGGAATCTTCCTTTTCCTCTCAATCTTTCATGATTATCCAAAAACTTAAATTTATCTTCTTTTCCATTTTTCTTCCGCAGAGATTATAGGTAAACCGTCATTGTAATCTGGCTCATTCTCGTCCAAAGTCGTAAATGGGCCTTTGTTGCCTTTTAAACCTTTTTGGGCTGTTTTGTGACTTAAGCGTTTTTACGATTTCCTTCAGAGAAATTGCCTTTCATACGTGTTGGTTCCACGAAATAATAAAACCGCTCGTATAGTCAAGATAACAATCATGAGAAGACAAGTCCTTGTTATTTTTATCGCAAAACATCAATGGAAACTCTAATCAAGAAGAAATGAGAATCAGTACGGTAAAGTTTGAAGGAGCGAGTGAAGAAGCGGAGATGGTCTTGTTGACCATAGGCGACGAGACACGGCTCACGTCTCGTCACCCACGGTGATGAGAATTGATGAGGGTCTTGTCGCCCATGGGCGAGACAATGTTTATGTCTCGTCGTCCACGGGCGACGAACTCGCCCATGGGTGACGAGACGTGGCTTATGTCTTGTCGCCCATGGACGATGAGACTCGGTGTTGGTCTTGTCACCGACGGGCGACAAGACTCAGTGTTGGTCTTGTCTACCATAGGCGTTGATACATGGCTTGTGTCTTGTTGCCCCCGGGCAACGAGCCTTTGAGCTGATCTTTTTTCTTGTTTTTGATGAGACGTTGAGATGAACAAGACCACGACGTGTTCAGACACGATTTTTTTATTTTTGTTTTATACTTTGAGATAAAAAACTCCCGCGATAATTTTAGAACATTTATTCCGTCGTAACTGATTTTCACCCCAACAGTTAGCCCCCCAGCTTGCGAGAATCATTGTGATGTTCTCTTGCGGTGTTATGTATGTTAGGTAAGTTAGGCGGAATTGATGATCAAAAGTTCCGAGGGTGAATAGTAGATATTTCCTATAAGTATGTTTTCAAATTCTTTACTCTCGCACTTCCACAAAAGAAAACTTTCATCATAAGAATGGAATGTGATAAGATTGGGGCTGCGCCTTATGTAGGCTGCCTACGTACCCTTGTTGAATGGATCAAGCCTTTCGTAGTTCATCTTGGAGTTAAAGTTCTTACTAACTTGTTTTCTAGTGATACCTTTATGGTCTAGTTATGTGTTGAATTTTCGAGCATGTTGCTGCCGATGACATTTGATATCGGACCTTTGTCGGCCTCAAGACTAGCCTTTTAGGCTTCTTGTTTTGGAATTATGAATTGTGTGTTATCTCCTTTTAAAAACTTATTGATTAGCCATATGCGGAGATGAGAGAAAGAGTGTGAGTTGTCTTCTCATTTCTATCGCTCAATGGATCGTTATACTTGTCGTTGTGTAAGATGAGAATACTCAAATACATTTAGTTCGCAGAGTCTCATAAATGAACAAATATAAGTGACTGGACATATTTTGGAATCTCGTATCAGTCTGTTGATACTATGTCTTGAGATGTGTAAGAACAGTGTGCTGGGTTTAGGGCAAGACCTAGGCTTACTATCGGTTTAGGGTTTGCGATGACTATTTCGGCTTAAATCACCTGTTGCGGTTTTGGCCTGATTACGTCTCAATATCGAAGTCCGTGGAAAGTTCTTGGCTTATGCGAGTTTCATGGATCGAGAACCGAGCATCTCTCCAAAGAAGATTTCAAAGTCGTCTAGAAGTGCTAACTAGAATTTCGGATTTCTTTTATAGCGCGCTATTATCCTTGTGTCAGATGTCTAAGAGCCTATCCCTAAAGGGGGAGATGGATAAGTCTGTTTAGGACGTTGGAGTTTGTTTGTTGTGATCAACAACAAATAGAATGGGAAGTGTTACCATTTGAGTTTGAGAAGATGATAGTGCGTATGATTGTTTGAGTTTTCGAGACAAAACTTATGTCTAGAAGATATTTTTCGTCGAAATCTGGCTCTGTGAATGTCTGCGACGTCTCATGGCACTAAAGACTAGATTTCTCTTTCAAGTAAAATTTTACGTTTTAAGAACGTCTTAAAGAAGTTTTCCGCATTCGACGTGAAGGTCCCATTTGACCTTGTGGCCAAGAATTACTTCGGTTTATTTGTGTAGGTTTCGCTGTCAAAGTTTGTTTCTGGAGGAAATTAATCGATAAGTGTAAGTTTTCTTTTGTATGCCGCATTTCTTGTTTGAAACGTTTGCGTGCTTAGAGACACTTTGTGGTGGCGGAAATGTTTTTTTAACCTTGTGGGAAAGAAATGTTCTGGTTTGTTTGCGGACATTTCGTAGCCAGTATTGTTGTTTCTGTTTTGATATTAAATTGCTGGATTTCTGATCGAGGAAATAGGACCAAGGGGACGCGTAATTTGTCCCTGGAAAGAAACGTTTTCGTTCACCACGATTTGTGAAGAGTTAGCCTTCCGAGATTTATTTCTTGTATGTTTAGGGAGGTATATATCTTGGAGCTTTGGTCCGAGTGTTTTGATATAGCCAATTTATTACCACTTTTAGGCCATGTTATATGCTCTATTTTGAGTCTCTTATGTGTGTCTAGGCTATGTTTTAAGGTCTTTACAAGTCTAGGTATGTTTTGGAGATATATGGAGATACTTGGAGCTTTTGGAACAATGAGAAGAGGATAATCCATAGTTGATCGTTGAGAGAGTCGAAGTACAAGACAGTTGTCGATCGACGACACTATCTTGGTGTCGACCGATGGCACAAGACCAAGATCGATCAATGTTGCACACCAGCCATCGATCGATGACCTATTCACAGACAACTGATCTCAAGCCGAAATTAGACAGAAATAACGAAGATACCCTGGACGAGTTTTGACCAAAATTTTAGGGTTCTATATTTATACTTTATGTATTACAGAGAGAAGGGAGAGGGTGTATGGTGGAAAGGATGTTCTATCGTTTTTAGTATTCTATTATAGTTTTAGAGTTTTTAGGGGAGAAGATTCATAACTCCTTAGGGAGATTTGTATTGGAACCCCAATAATTTATCTATGCATTATATTCAGATTATTGTTCTTACTTTAATTACGTCTGGGTAGTCATCAACTAGATATAGGGTTGAATGATGGCAATCATGGATTAGCACAAAAGTAGGATTGCTAGGTTGAGATAATATCCATCAATTGAGTTTTGCATAATGCTTGCATTCTAGAATAGCTAACTAGGATCTCAAAAGTAGGACATGGATGACTACATGAGTAGGTTATGTGCCATAATAGACTCTATTGAACTAGATTGTTAGGCACATGTGAGAGATGGTATAATTAGCTTGGTGAACTTATCAAATCTCATTCACACTTCCTTTTGATTTCACCATTGATATAGCCTATTTATTACAAATTTTAGGCCATGTTATAGGCTCTATTTAGGGTCTATAATGTGTGTATACGCTATGTTTTAAGGTCTTTACAGGTGTAGGTATGTTTGGAGATATATAGAGATACTTGGAGATTTTGGAGCATTTAGAGGAGAATAATCCATAGCTGATCATTGAGAGAGTCAAAGTACAAGACTGTCGTCGATCAACAACACTACCTTGGCATCGATCATTACATGAACAAGATCGATCGATGTTGAACACTTGACATCAATCGATGACCAATTCGTAGACAACCTATTTCAAGCCCAAGTTAGAGACGAGACACAAGATTACCCCTGGGCGAGTTTTAACCTAGATTTTAGGGTTTTATATTTATACTCTATGTATGACACCAAAGTGTATGGTGGCAAGTGTGTGTGGGCAAGTGTGTACGTGTGTGTGCACCAGCACTCCATTATAGTTTTAGGATTTATTTAGGGGAGAAGATTCATAACTCCTTATGGAGATTTGTATTGGAACCCCATTTTTTTTATCTATGCATTATATTCATATTATTATTCTTACTTTGATTATATCTAAGTAGTTACCAACTAGATTTAGGGTTAAATGATACCAATCATGGATTTGTTCAAAAGTAGGATTGTTAGGTTAAGTTAATCTTCATCAATTGAGTTGTGCTTAATGCTTGCATTCTAGAGTACCTAACTAGGATCTCGAAAGTAGGACATGGACGACTTCGAGAGTAGGTTCTATGCCAGAATAGACTCTATTGCACTAGGTTGTTAGGCGCATGCGAGAGCTGGTCTAATTAGCTTGGTGAACATATCAATTCTCGTTCACACGCCCTTCTGATTTCACCATCAATAGACATCAGGCCTCAGCCGTCGATCGATGGTCTTTCCTCTTGCTCGCATACGATAGTTGGAGTTAAATGTGTCAGAATAGTTAGTATTTGAGTTCCAGAATAGTTAGTGTTTGAGTTCTAGAATATTTACATATCCGTGCTTCTTATTCCCTATAATTCATTGAGCTTGAAAGGCCTAGATCTAGCATATTTATATTTGCATATAGTTAGTCTATTATCATATTTCTATATTTACATTATTAGCATATTTCAATACAGAATACTTCCTTACACCGATTACTTGTTACCAATATATATAATAACCTAGCATAATCTTTAGAAATAAGAAATCTATTGCGTGTCATTGTTCTCTGTGGATTCGATCCCTAAGTACTACACATGATCTCTCTTGGCAAGAGTATTGTTTTGTGTTTTAGGATTAAGGGTTAATTTGACAATTAATTGTTTAGGATATTTATACCCTACTAGAGCAATAAACAAGCCCTATGTCAAATTTTGCGCCGTTGTTGGGGAACATTAATCGCCATTAGATTTAATTTCTAGGGTTTTTGTCTAGGTTTATTTTTACTGTCAAGTTACTGATTTTTCTTTTTCTTTGTTTCCAGGTGCATACAAAAGAGTAACATTAGCAATAAAAGACAAGAATTACTATTCTCAGACCCCAGAAACTCGAACGTACGATCCGCAAAGAAAGACGACAAGAATCGATCGACGACATCTACTCAGCCTCAACCGACACTTCTTTACGAACAACATCGACCGACATCAGCACTATAGCATCGACCGACATTGATCGCTCAGCATTGATCGACAGCATCTCACCCGCATCAATCGACTACAACAGACGATTTCAGATGGTTGCTCCTATAGTAGTAGTTAAGAATAAGAATGAAGACTTGCATGACCTCAACGGTAATCTGCGTATTGCAGCAGGTCAAAAGATAGACGATCAGGGGGCTGTAGTCCCTGATACAGAAGCAGATGCTGCATTAGCTCAACCTGAAGCTAAATCCCAAGATCCTAGAGGCATGGAGATTTCAAGGCCAATCAGAAGACCATGGGTCGAATTTATGTTTGACAAAGTACAGGAGGGACAACAGAAGATGACTGTGGATTTCAATGGGAATTAGATTTCCTTTACCTCCACCTAAACACAAAGATCGAAGATCTCGACACCCGTGTGGGGGAGCTGGAAAATCAGGTGACTCAGACGAGTGAAGCCCTTAAGAGATACAAGGCTATGGTTAGAAAGAAGGAAGAATACGGACAGGAACATCACGTCAATGTTGTGATTGATGATGATATTTGGGTAGACGTCAAGAAATAAAAGCCACAAGAGGAGTGGTTCTGTATAGGAAATACGAGTTTTTTAGGCAGTTCGCACATGAATCAATAGACACAAGATATTGAGAATTGATCAACGGTTCCTGTTGAGGTGGCAGAATTGGGAAAATCTCGAGCATCGCTTGACGCAGAGATACAAATCAATTGGAACGTCTTAGTCCGGGTAGACTTCCATGTGATGGACATACATATCAATTGGAACTCTTCTTTGTTACTTGGAAGAGAGTTCATGGCCACCATATGAGCTATCTGTGACATGAAGACAAACATGTTGTGCCTTTCCTTGATTGATCATAATGTGTATTATGAAATTTATAAGAATAAACCTACCCTCACAAAATTGTGCAATGATGCAGAGCTTATGGCCACATGCTTCTGCGATTATGAGTTCAATGAGGAATCGGAAGAAGGGGCATCAATAGATACCCAACCCAACCCATCAATCGACTACCTTACAGTTCAATAATCGATCGACACCCACCTTATTGATTCGATCGACTCTCAAACATCCGAACAAGTCAACACCTACCATAGAGATTTTGATTACAACACAGCCTACCTCGAGTATGATGA
>CAJHQQ010004255.1:0-30755 GCA_905132885.1 Moricandia moricandioides
CATTTCCAGTGATGAACTTTGGGGTCTTGCATGTGTTGACTCACTTGGTTCACAGCAAGAAGCTTAAGGAGAATGTTGTTGGATTACTCACTTCACATCCACAACAAGAAGGTCTTGGACAAGGTCTGATCCGAGATGTCTTGATCACCATTCAAGCCATCTCTACATCAAACTGAGTTAGTGTCTAGGCAAGACATGGGGTGTGTGCTCTTTTCCTTGCTTTTGGTTTTGTCCCACGAGGTTTTCTAGGGGGAAGGTTTTTAACGAGGCCACAACTTGTCTTCACATCACCTAAGTGCTATTCTCGGTCCAAGGCTCAAAGAAGTTACATTTTTTTATTTCATTCTAAACTTATGTTATACTTAGACTATAGTTTTCTTTCTTTCCTTTTTTGGTTCATTGTCGAAACCCTAGAGAGTATGTTCTCTGGTTTCTTATTTAAAGGGTTCTCTACACCCTATTGTAATCATCCAGCTTTTTAATATCAAGTTATCTTTTCTCCTTGACGGCTCTCTCTCTAGAAAGGTGTCGAGTTCTGGTGTGTAGTATCCAGAGTCTAAGGGTGTTTAATTTGGTGTGTCATATCCAAGTTATTCATCTAGGAGTATCAAGAGATCATCCATCCCTCTTGTGTCACCATTCAATCCACACGCCTTGAAGGACTTGAGTCTCTGATTCGTTCTTGCAAGGATCTATCCATTCCCATCAACCAAAGAGCATCCTAGGGACGCATCAAGTGGTATCAGAGCAACTTTGGTTGGGAAGTACTCGCTATCCTCTTTTGTTTTCTTGTTTTCTTTTGTTGTTTCAATCCGTGTTTCATCTTTTTCTTTTGAATAAGCAGTAGAACTCATCTAAACTAGGGCTGCTCGTGATTGCATAAGAGTTTAGACAAGAATTATAGGACTTTCCTTATTTGGTTGCATGCGAAAACCCTAGAGTGAGAAGAACCCTAGCCGCATATCCTTTCTTGCCGATCACTTTGTGCATTAGTCTAGGTTGTTTAACACCTTGAACACGAGCATAAGAAGACTATTAGGGAGCTAGAAACCCTTAGGAGTGATTAGGAAAAAGCTTAGAAGTGTTTCCTTTTTCCTTGAATCGATTTCCTTTTCACTTAACCGATTTCCTTTTTTTTGTTTTGTCTTGCAAGACAAGCTTGTTTGCTTTTCCTTTTTGCTTGTTTCCTTTTTCCTTTTTGCTTGTCTTGTTCCCTAGAAACCTTTTACTGGTTATTTTGGTTACCTTTGTGTGCAGCAAGCATGGAAGCCGAGTCTGAAGAAGAAGCTTCACTCGCCAGGAAGGACAAGTATCTCATGGAGGCTATGTCGGCTCAACTTAACCAAAACATGGTAGCAACCATTACCGAGATGATGAGGACCAACCTCAATGACATCAGGAGAGAGCTTAGAGAAGACATCAGGAGAGCTACTAGTCAAGCACCAAACCGAGAGACTAGGAGAGAAAGAGAGAGGAGAGAGGAGAGACCTCATGCAACTCGCCAAGAGCATGATGGTTATGAGGAGACTGACAATGAGTATGAGCACCTCAGTTCATCCTCAAGAGGACATAGGCGTGCCCTAAAGAGAAGGATGAACCAGGGAGATGAGCTTGCTGGTTTGAAGATCAAGATACCCCCATTCCATGGCAAAGCTGATCCGGATGCATACCTTGAGTGGGAGAATAAGATTGAGAGTCTTGATGGAAAGGAACCAATCTGTTACAGCAAGGAGAATACAGTCTCTAAGCCATCTAAAGAAGATAAACAATTCTGTTTATTCAGTGAAAAGGTTAAGGAGGCATTGTTACAAGTAATGATGGGTGTGGAGAAGCAAATCAAACGGACCAACACAGCACGTCCATCCATTGAAACACAACATCAAGAACCAGAACCAGTTGCGCCTATCCAAGAAGATCAAGACCAAGTAACCTCACATATCTTTCATAAAGAAGAGCAGCATGTTCAGAACGTCGTGGTCCCTTTAACACAACACATGGTAGCAGAGAAGACACCCAGGGAACCTCAGAGAGCTCGTAGAATGGATCAACTAATTGTCTTTGATCCATGTGATTTCCAAAGGACCTTCTTAGGTACTTTTCTGTTCACTCCTTTTGTTTGGTACAAGAAAAGAGAAGTGGAACTATCAAGACACGACTTGGACACGAGACATGTTGTATTTGAGCCTGGAGGAGAGGTCTTGATATTAAAGTGAAGCAAGACAAGGAGATGTGAAGGCCAAACAAAGGAAGTAAAGGCCAAGCATCTCCACACCAAACTGAAGAAAAAGAGAAGAGAAGAATTCAGATACTTGAATTCCTTTGTTTGGCCTTCACATCTCCTTGTCTTGCTTCACTTTAATATCCAGAACATGTTTGGAACATTAGCTTGGAACATCATAGACCATGCTACCTCCATAAGGTGTCTGTTCTTTCCTCTCTGCCACTCCATTCTGTTGAGGTGTATATGGACAGCTTGTTTGGTGGAGAATTCCATGTTGGGATAGGTGTTGCTTGAATGCTTGACTTGTATACTCCCCACCATTATATGATCTAAAAATTTTAAGCTTGGCATTGAACTGGTTAGTTACATAGTTTTGAAAATTTCTAAATGCATCAAGCACCCTATCTTTAGATGGAATCAAGGTTATCCAGGTGTATTTAGACTTCTCATCTATGAATGTAACAAAGTACTTATGGTTCTCCCTAGACAAACAAGGTGCAGTCCAAACATCTGAGTGAATTAAATCAAAGCAATGATCATAGATAGTTGTGGATTTATGAAACACAGTCTTACAATGCTTGCCTAAGATACAAGCTTCACAATCATTATTTTCAAACACAACACCTGGAACCATTAAGTTTAAAGCTCTAACATGAGGATGTCCTAGTCTAGCATGCCACAAAGCATTCTTATTCAAACCAGAAGTAGAAACAGAAGTAAATGAACATCTATGATCAGGAAAGGAAGTAAGCTCTTCAAGCAAATATAGATCGCCTTTTGTCACTCCTTGTCCAACCAACTGACTGCTCTCAATATCCTGAAACTTCACATCATTAGGGCTAAAGATAACATTACAATTAAGATCAGTAGTGCACTTCTTAACAGACAACAGGTTTGAGGTGAATTCAGGCATATAGAAAGCTCTTGTTTCCTTATCAAACAGTTTCAACTTGCCTATACCTCTAATTGGAATCCTATCTCCATTAGCAATCATAACATGTCCATTTGCTGGTTCTATATCTCTAATAAGACTCGTATCACTTATCATGTGATGAGATGCACCAGAATCAATTATCAAAGGCTTAGTTATGTTATGAGCAGTATGAGATTGACCAATTATTCTAGCATGAGTATAGACATTATCAGTATGATCAAGGAAACTAGCAGTCTTAGATGCACCAAAAGAATACCCATTGATATTACCAAAAGTGTTACCATTCTCCTTGAGCATTTTGATGAGTGCATCCATGTCTGACCTCCGGATGAACTCATGCTCATTGGTCCTGGTTGGCTGGTTGGTCTGTTGAGCAGTGTAGGTTACCAAAGCCTTGCTCTCACCCCCTTCTCGGTTCTCAGCTTCATTTGAGCGACTTGAGGTACCAGCTCCGTGTTGATCACTTGCTCCATATGTGACATTTGCCCTTGCTTCCCTCTCCTTGTTGAACTTGGCCGGTTTGAGGTGAGGGTGAAGGATCCAGCACTGACTCTTCTTGTGACCATGTCTCTTGCAATGATCACAGTTACCATTAAACCTCCTTTCCTCATAGCTTCCATTGCCACGCCTATCTTCATACCGGTTGACCTTGTTTGCTTGAGGCACCTCAGCTTGGTTAGCTAGAGTAAGCTCCCCCTTTCCTCCAAAGAGTCCCAATGAACCTTGTTCCTTCTGGATTTGTGAGCATACTTCCTCAAGAGTTGGCAGCTTCTCTGACCTCAGGATATGCTTGATCAAATCGTTATAGGAGGAGTTGAGTGTGAGTAGTAGACCAAACACCTTATCCTGCTCACGCCTCTCATTGAGCTCATCAGGATCAGTAGTACTAGGCCTCAGCATCTCAAGCTCTGACCATAAAGCTCTAAACTTTCCCAAATGCTTGGTAAACTCCATGTCTTCTTGAGCAAGGTTGTTGATTGCTCGCTTTATCTCAAATACCCTAGTGAGGTTTGAGATGTTCCCATACACTTTCTGAAGCGTATCCCACAAGTCTTTTGCCTTCTCACAGTAGCTATATGCTTCCAGAATAGATGGGTCTAATGAGCTTTGAAGGATAGACATTACCAGTAGATCCTCTTGCATCCACTTCCCTTCATCACACACGACCACCTCCTTATCACCTTCCTTGGTGATGATCTTTGGAGCTTCATCTTCGAGGACATGACTCCACAGGCCCTTGCTCCCCACTGCGGTCTTCACCACACGAGACCATAACAAGTAGTTCCCACCTTTTAGAGTAACCGGAATGACAGTAGTCTTGGTGTTCTCCATCTTGTGATTTCCGGATCAAAAAGTGTGTTCTTGAGTTCTTCAACAATCACAACCCAGATTTAACGGAACCTGGCTCTGATACCATGAAATCTTGAGAGAAACTTGAGTATAAACAGAAGAAAGAGTGAAGGATCGAGAGAATAGAGAGACTTAGACAAGAAAATGAAGAGAGATCCGGGTAGACTTAAGAGAAACCATGAGAGAGTGTAGAGAGATAAACAAGAGAGAGAGACTGAAAATACTCGTTATAATTAATGATAAGCAAGCTTTACAATATATAGAGGAGATTAGGATAAGGTTTCAACGTTAACAAAGACCAAAAGCATGTGTGGTCAAGCCGGGGAGGAGCGTCTATTTGAAATGCTTGGACCAGAAGCTCCACACGTTTGATGCCAAAGGGATCTTGACCAGATGCTCTTCCAGCCATGAGCCAGCCTGTCAGAGACGCGCCTCTCTTATCCTTTTGGTCAAGCTTCCCGCGTGGTAAGTGATCAAGGTAACTCTTGGTCGATTAACCTCTTCCCCGGGTAACTTCATCTTCAAGGTAAGTTTGGGTGTACGGCCATTGTACGGCCTTTGTACGGCCAATTGTACGGACACCCCAAACTCAAATCCTCCCAAATCCTCTATGCTTCCTTTATCATTAATCAGCTTATTCAACACTGGTATGGAGGATATGGTCAAACCAGGAAATGTTTTAAGGCTGAAGAAGGCAATTTATGGATTGAAACAATCACCAAGAGCCTGGTATCACAAACTGAGTACAACCTTAAATGGAAGAGGGTTTGTAAAATCAGAAGCTGACCATACTCTCTTCACCCTTACAAGTAAGCAAGGAATTGTGGTGATCCTGATCTATGTGGATGATATTATCATCACAGGAAGTAACAAGGAAGGTATCATCTCTACTAAAGCTTTCCTTAAGTCTAGTTTTGATATTAAAGATTTGGGTGAGCTAAAGTACTTTCTAGGGATAGAAATGTGCCGCTCTAAAGAGGGGCTTTTCCTATCTCAAAGAAAGTACACACTTGATCTTTTAAATGAGATAGGAAAACTTGGAACGAGAGTAGCTAAGACACAACTTGAAGAAGGGTACAAAGTCTTGCGTGAGGGGGAGTTTGATGACACTGTTTTTGGCGACTTCAAACTCTATAGAAGAATGGTTGGGAAGTTGATCTACCTGACCATTACAAGACCAGACATCTGCTTTGCTGTGAACCAAGTAAGCCAATATATGCAAGCACCAAAGGTCCATCATTGGAACATGGTGGAGAGGATCATGAGATATCTAAGGGAAGCTCCTGCTCAAGGTGTTTGGATGGGATGCAACCAAAGTACAGAGATTGTGGGATATTGTGATGCAGATTGGGCTGGTGATAGAGAGGACAGGAGGTCCACAACAGGCTATTGCACATTTATTGGAGGCAATCTTGTGACTTGGAAGAGCAAGAAACAGAAGTGTCTTGTTCAAGTGCTGAGGCAGAATATAGAGCAATGAGGAAGCTGACTAGTGAGCTCATCTGGATCATGAACCTGCTGAGAGACTTAGACATTGAGACAACATCACCAATCACCATGCACTGTGATAACCAGGCGGCCATCCACATAGCATCCAACTCAGTGTTTCATGAAAGGACAAAGCATATTGAAGTAGATTGTCACAAGGTTAGACAAGCAGTAGAGCAGAAGATCATACTACCTTGCTACACTAGGAGTGAAGACCAACTAGCAGATATCTTCACCAAAGGAGCAAGCACCAAAGTCTGTGAGTCCATTCATCCAAGATTAGGGCTCATAGACCTATCTAGATCATGATCCCCTAAGTCATGAAGCATCTACTCTTTTCCCTTAAGTGTGTTTTTATCCCACTGTGGTTTTTCATACTTAAGGTTTTAATGAGGGATGTCTTCATGAATTCCAAGCTTGACCATTACCCATGATCAAGCTTGAGGGGGAGTATTGACATAGTCATGTGATATAGTCATGTGATATAGTTGATTACATGCATCAACTACATAGTCCGATAATATAGTCGACTACATGCCTCAACTACATCATATAGTCAACTACATGAATCGACTACATGAACTGACTACATCACAAGATTTAAACTCACCTAAGACCAATCTGGATGGGAGATGACCGTTAGAAGCTCAGAGACAAGTGGGAGTATTTTATTCTATTCTATTTGTCTTGTTTCTAATTTGTATTGTCTTTAAATAATGTAACCCCAACAATGAATCAAGTAAGGAAAATCATTTTCCTCCTTTACTCCTTTCTCTCTCGGATACCCTAGTTCTCTCTCTCTCTCTCGCCTGTTCTTCATCCTCTTCTCCAGAGTTCTTCACTTTCTTTCAGTGAGTAATCCAACAACATTCTCCTTGAGCTTCTTGACTCTGGAACGAGTCATGGGACCTTTAGGAATGGCTAGAGCATCATCACCAAGTTGTTGGTGCAATGTGGCTTCATGTGGCTCATCTAGACTCTCCTTGTTCTCCTTAGTGATCCGGTCCATGATCACATCATCCCCTCCCTCTTTGAAAGGATTTGTCCTCAAATCAGGTTCATCTACAGCAAAAGGAGCCAAGTCAGTGACATTGAAGCTATCTGATACATCATACTTACCTTGGAGATCAAGCTTGTAGGCATTGTCATTGATCTTGTGGATGATCTCAAAGGGTCCATCAACCCTTGGCATCAGCTTGGACTTCCTCTCGTTGGGGAACCTGATGTGATCATGGACTGGATCACTAAGGAGGACAAGGAGAGTCTAGATGAGCCACATGAAGCCACATTGCACCAACCACTTGGTGATGATGCTCTAGCCATTCCTAAAGGTCCCATGACTCGTTCCAGAGTCAAGAAGCTTAAGGAGAATGTTGTTGGATTACTCACTTCACATCCACAACCAGAAAGTCTTGGACAAGGTCTGATCCGAGATGTCTTGATCACCATTCAAGCCATCTCTACATCAAACTGAGTTAGTGTCTAGGCAAGACATGGGGTGCGTGCTCTTTTCCTTGCTTTTGGTTTTGTCCCACGAGGTTTTCCAGGAGGAAGGTTTTTAACGAGGCCACAACTTGTCTTCACATCACT
The DNA here is from genome assembly GCA_905132885.1 of Moricandia moricandioides. NCBI lineage: Eukaryota > Viridiplantae > Streptophyta > Magnoliopsida > Brassicales > Brassicaceae > Moricandia > Moricandia moricandioides. The sequence goes on from CAJHQQ010004255.1 coordinate 7,584, forward strand.
TACGCTCTATTCTCGGTCCAAGGCTACATGAAGTTCCATTTTTATTTCATTTTAAACTTATGTTAAACTTAGACTATAGTTTTCTTTCTTTCCTTTTTTGGTTCATTGTCGAAACCCTAGAGAGTATGTTCTCTGGTTTCCTATTTAAAGGGTTCTCTACACCCTATTGTATTCATCCAGCTTTTTAATATCAAGTTATCTTTTCTCCTTGACGGCTCTCTCTCTAGAAAGGTTTCGAGTTCTGGTGTGTAGTATCCAGAGTCTAAGGGTGTCTAATTGGTGTGTCATATCCAAGTTATTCATCTAGGAGTATCAAGAGATCATCCATCCCTCTTGTGTCACCATTCAATCCACACGCCTTGAAGGACTTGAGTCTCTGATTCGTTCTTGCAAGGATCTATCCATTCCCATCAACCAAAGAGCATCCTAGGGACGCATCAAGTGGTATCAGAGCAACTTTGGTTGGGAAGTACTCGCTTTCTCTCTTGTTTTCTTGTTTCTTGTTTGATTGTTTAATCCGTGTTTCATCTTTATCTTTTGAATAAGCAGTAGAACTCATCTAAACTAGGGCTGCTCGTGATTGCATAAGAGTTTAGACAAGAATTATAGGACTTTCCTTATTTGAAATTTTCGGAAACCCTAGAGAGATAAAAACCCTAGCCGCATGCATACCTTGTGTCGATTACTTTGTGCATTAGTCTAGCTTGTTTATCACTTTGAACTCGAGCATAATAAGATTGTTAGGGTGTTAGACAACCTTAGAAGAGTTTAGGAAAAGGTCTAAGAAGATTTTCCATTGTGCTTGACCATTTCCTTTTTGCTTGAATCGATTTCCTTTTTCTAGCCGATTTCCTTTTCACTTTTGTCTTGCATTGTAAGAAGACTGAGCTAGTCTTCCAGTGCAAGCAGTACACAAACCACAAGAAAATTCAGATTGCTGCCACTGAATTCTATGACTATGCTTTGAGTTGGTGGGATCAGTACCTCACAACTCGGAGAAGGAATGGAGAGGAACCGGTTGAAACTTGGACAGAGATGAAGTCAATCATGCGCAAGAGGTTTGTTCCAAGCCATTACCTTAGAGACTTGCACCACCGGCTGAGGAAACTTACCCAAGGTTCAAGATCAGTAGAGGAGTATTACCAAGAGATGGAGCTACTTATGCTAAGGGCTAACATATCAGAAGATAGAGAAGCAACCATGTCAAGGTTCCTTTGTGGTTTAAACCGAGAGATACAAGACAATGTTGAGATGCAACATTATGTGGAGCTTGAAGAGATGCTACACAAGGCTATTCTTGTTGAGTAACAACTCAAGAGGATGGGACACTCACGCAATCAGTATGGCTCTAACCGGTTACACAACAACAAGGAGGAGAAGTCACCTTACCGTAAGGAGTCTAAGCCATTCCAGAAGGACAACAAGTCCTATCCAAGAGAAGAAACCAAACCAAGCAGTGCTCTTGACAAGGGCAAAGGCAAGGTTGAAGCTTCTAGTTCCAGAGCTCGTGATGTCAAGTGCTTCAAGTGCCAAGGAAGAGGACATTATGCCAATGAGTGTACCAACAAGAGATCATGTTCTTACTGGAAGATGGAGAGTATACCTCAGGAGATGACAACACCGAGTCTGACCAAGAAGACACTGAGGAAGAACTTGAAGAAGGACCAGTCCAAGGGAAGCTTTTAGTAGCAAGAAGGCTTCTAAGCTTGCAAAACAAGGCTGAGGAGCTAGAGCAACGTGAGAACCTCTTCTACACCCGGTGCTTGGTCCAAGGAAAAGTGTGCAGCCTCATTGTTGATGGAGGAAGTTGTGTCAATGCTGCGAGTAAAACAATGGTCCAGAAGTTGGGATTGAAGGTTCAAAAGCATCCCAAGCCTTACCGGTTACAATGGCTGAATGAAGAAGGCACCATGAAGGTTTCAAGTCAAGTTCTTATTCCCTTGGCCATTGGGAGATATGAAGATTAAGTCTTGTGTGATGTGTTGCCTATGCAAGCTGGTCACATACTTCTTGCTATGCATTCTGCTTCTAAGTATTCTCCTTTTGAAATTGTTTATGGGTTCAATCCCACCTCTCCTTTGGATCTAATGCCTTTACCTGAGTGTGAAAGGATAAGTCTAGATGGCAAGAAGAAAGCCGAGTTGGTTCAACAGATTCATGAGAAGGCTAGACAGAACATTGAGCAGAAGACCAAGCTTTATGAGAAGCAAGCTAACAAGGGGAGACGTGTGAGGACCTTTGAAGTTGGTGACCAAGTGTGGTTTCACCTGAGGAAGGATAGGTTCCCCAACGAGAGGAAGTCCAAGCTGATGCCAAGGGTTGATGGACCTTTTGAGATCATCCACAAGATCAATGACAATGCCTACAAGCTTGATCTCCAAGGTAAGTATGATGTATCAAATAGCTTCAATGTCACTGACTTGGCTCCTTTTGCTGTAGATGAACCTGATTTGAGGACAAATCCTTTTCAAGAGGGAGGGGATGATGTGATCATGGACCGGATCACTAAGGAGGACAAGGAGAGTCTAGATGAGCCACATGAAGCCACATTGCACCAACCACTTGGTGATGATGCTCTAGCCATTCCTGAAGGTCCCATGACTCGTTCCAGAGTCAAGAAGCTTAAGGAGAATATTGTTTGATTACTCACTTCACATCCACAACCAGAAAGTCTTGGACAAGGTCTGATCCGAGATGTCTTGATCACCATTCAAGCTATCTCTACATCAAACTGAGTTAGTGTCTAGGCAAGACATGGGGTGCGTGCTCTTTTCCTTGCTTTTGGTTTTGTCCCACGAGGTTTTCCAGGAGGAAGGTTTTTAACGAGGCCACAACTTGTCTTCACATCACTTAGGCTCTATTCTCGGTCCAAGGCTACATGAAGTTCCATTTTTATTTCATTTTAAACTTATGTTAAACTTAGACTATAGTTTTCTTTCTTTCCTTTTTTGGTTCATTGTCGAAACCCTAGAGAGTATGTTCTCTGGTTTCCTATTTAAAGGGTTCTCTACACCCTATTGTATTCATCCAGCTTTTTAATATCAAGTTATCTTTTCTCCTTGACGGCTCTCTCTCTAGAAAGGTGTCGAGTTCTGGTGTGTAGTATCCAGAGTCTAAGGGTGTCTAATTTGGTGTGTCATATCCAAGTTATTCATCTAGGAGTATCAAGAGATCATCCATCCCTCTTGTGTCATCATTCAATCCACACGCCTTGAAGGACTTGAGTCTCTGATTCGTTCTTGCAAGGATCTATCCATTCCCATCAACCAAAGAGCATCCTAGGGACGCATCAGAACCTATCCTTCCTCAGGTGCAACCACACTTGGTCACCAACTTCAAAGGCCCTCACACGTCTCCCCTTGTTAGCTTGCTTCTCATAAAGCTTGGTCTTCTGCTCAATGTTCTGTCTAGCCTTCTCATGAATCTGTTGAACCAAATCGGCTTTCTTCTTGCCATCTAGACTTATCCTTTCACACTCAGGTAAAGGCATTAGATCCAAAGGAGAGGTGGGATTGAACCCATAAACAATTTCAAAAGGAGAATACTTAGAAGCAGAATGCATAGCATGATTGTATGCAAATTCACAATGTGGTAAGTATTCTTCCCATGTCCTTAAATTCTTTCTAATGAATGCACGCAGGAGTGTTCCTAAAGTCCTATTAACTACCTCAGTTTGCCCATCAGTTTGTGGATGACATGTAGTAGAGAACAATAGCTTAGTGCCTAACTTAGACCAAAGTGTCTTCCAAAAGTAACTAAGAAACTTAGTGTCCCTATCAGAAACTATAGTTCTAGGCATGCCATGCAAACGTACAACCTCCTTAAAGAACAAGTTAGCTACATGTAATGCATCATCAGTCTTGTGACATGCTATGAAATGTGCCATCTTAGAGAACCTATCAACAACAACAAATATAGAATCCTTTCCAGTTCTAGTTCTAGGCAAACCAACAATAAAGTCCATAGAGATGTCATTCTAGGGATGGTGTGGAATGGGCAAAGGAGTATACAAACCCTGGTTTTGAACTTGGGACTTGGCATGCTTGCAAGTAGCACACCTTCCACAGATTCTCTCCACATCTCTCTTCATGTGCGGCCAATAGAAGTGATCCTGTAAAACTTTCAAGGTCTTGGCAATCCCAAAGTGTCCCATTAGACTACCCCCATGGGATTCTGATGTGATCATGGACCGGATCACTAAGGAGGACAAGGAGAGTCTAGATGAGCCACATTGCACCAACCACTTGGTGATGATGCTCTAGCCATTCCTGAAGGTCCCATGACTCGTTCCAGAGTCAAGAAGCTTAAGGAGAATGTTGTTGGATTACTCACTTCACATCCACAACCAGAAAGTCTTGGACAAGGTCTGATCCGAGATGTCTTGATCACCATTCAAGCCATCTCTACATCAAACTGAGTTAGTGTCTAGGCAAGACATGGGGTGCGTGCTCTTTTCCTTGCTTTTGGTTTTGTCCCACGAGGTTTTCCAGGAGGAAGGTTTTTAACGAGGCCACAACTTGTCTTCACATCACTTAGGCTCTATTCTCGGTCCAAGGCTACATGAAGTTCCATTTTTATTTCATTTTAAACTTATGTTAAACTTAGACTATAGTTTTCTTTCTTTCCTTTTTTGGTTCATTGTCGAAACCCTAGAGAGTATGTTCTCTGGTTTCCTATTTAAAGGGTTCTCTACACCCTATTGTATTCATTCAGTCTTTTAATAAACAAGTAACATTCATCTTGACGGCTCTCTCTCTCTCTAGAAAGTGTGCCGAGTTCTGGTGTGTAGTATCCAGAGACCTAAGGGTGTTTAGTTTGGTGTGTCATATCCAAATCATTCATCTAGGAGTATCAAGAGATCATTCATCCCTCTTGTGTCACCATTCAATCCACACGCCTTGAAGAACTTGAGTCTCTGATTCGTTCTTGCAAGGATATATCCATTCCCATCAACCAAAGAGCATCCTAGGGACGCATCAAGTGGTATCAGAGCAACTTTGGTTGGGAAGTACTCGCTTTCTCTCTTTGTTTTCTTGTTTCTTGTTTGATTGTTTCATCCGTGACTCATCTTTATCACCTTGAATAAGCAGTAGAACTGATTTGTTTAGGGCTGCTCGTGTGCATAAGCGATTAAACAAGGAATTTTTAGACTTTCCTTTTTTTGGTTTTTTCGGAAGCCCTAGAGAGAGAGTAACCTTAGCCGCATGCATCTTCTTTGTCGATCACTTTGTTCTTGTGTTTAACTTGCTTATCACCTTGAACACGAGTAGAATAAGCTTGTTAGGTTGCTAGGAAACCTTAGGAGAGTTTAGGAAGAGGTTTAGAAGCTTTTCCATTTTGCTTGAATCGATTTCCTTTTCTTAGCCGATTTCCTTTTCACTTTTGTCTTGCATTGTAAGCTTGTTTTCTTTTCCTTTTTGCTTGTTTTCTTTTTCCTTTTTGCTTGTCTTCTTCCCTAGAACCCTTTACTGGTTGTCTTGTTTGTCTTTGAGCAGGAACCATGGTGTCCGAGTCTGAAGAAGAGGCTGATCTCGTCCGGAGAAACAAACTCCTCATGGAAGCTATGACCGATCAACTTAACCAAAGTATGGTGGCAACCATGACCGAGATGATGAGGACCAACCTCAATGACATCAGGAGAGAGCTTAGAGAAGACATTAGGAGAGCTACTAGTCACTTGCCAAACCAAGAGACTAGGAGAGAAGAAAGGCCACAAGCAACACACCAAGCAACTCGCCAAGAGCATGATGGTTATGAGGAGACTGATGAAGAATATGACCACCTCAGCTCATCCTCAAGAAGACCTAGGCGTGCCCAAGAGAGAAGAATGAACCAAGGAGATGATCTTGCTGGTTTGAAGATCAAGATACCCCCATTCCATGGCAAGGCTGATCCGGATGCATATCTTGAATGGGAGAAGAAGATTGAGCTAGTCTTCCAGTGCAAGCAGTACACAAACCACAAGAAGATTCAGATTGCTGCCACTGAGTTCTATGACTATGCTCTAAGTTGGTGGGATCAGTACCTCACAACTCGTAGGAGGAATGGAGAGGAACCGGTTGAAACTTGGACAGAGATGAAGTCAACCATGCGCAAGAGGTTTGTTCCAAGCCATTACCTTAGAGACTTGCACCACCGGCTGAGGAAACTTACCCAAGGTTCAAGATCAGTAGAGGAGTATTACCAAGAGATGGAGCTACTTATGCTAAGGGCTAACATATCAGAAGATAGAGAAGCAACCATGTCAAGGTTCCTTTGTGGTCTAAACCAAGAGATACAAGACAATGTTGAGATGCAACATTATGTGGAGCTTGAAGAGATGCTACACAAGGCTATTCTTGTTGAGCAACAACTCAAGAGGAGGGGACACTCACGCAATCAGTATGGCTCTACCCGGTTACACAACAACAAGGAAGAGAAGTCACCTTACCGTAAGGAGTCTAAGCCATTCCAGAAGGACAACAAGTCCTATCCAAGAGAAGAAACCAAACCAAGCAGTGCTCTTGACAAGGGCAAAGGCAAGGTTGAAGCTTCTAGTTCTAGAGCTCGTGATGTCAAGTGCTTCAAGTGCCAAGGAAGAGGACATTATGCCAATGAGTGTACCAACAAGAGAGTCATGTTCTTACTGGAAGATGGGGAGTATACCTCAGGAGATGACAACACCGAGTCTGACCAATAAGACACTGAGGAAGAACTTGAAGAAGGACCAGTCCAGGGGAAGCTTTTAGTAGCAAGAAGGCTTCTAAGCTTGCAAAACAAGGCTGAGGAGCTAGAGCAACGTGAGAACCTCTTCTATACCCGGTGCTTGGTCCAAGGAAAAGTGTGCAGCCTCATTGTTGATAGAGGAAGTTGTGTCAATGCTGCGAGTGAAACAATGGTCCTGATGTCTTCTCTAAGCTCTCTCCTGAGGTCATTGAGGTTGGTCCTCATCATCTCGGTCATGGTTGCCACCATGTTTTGGTTGAGTTGAGCCGACATAGCCTCCATGAGAAGCTGACGAGTTAAGCTTCTTCTTCAGACTTGGAGACCATGCTTCCTGCGCAAAGGTAACCAAAATAACCAGTAAAAGGTTTCTAGGGAACAAGAAGAGCAAAAAGGAAAAAGAAAACAAGCAAAAAGGAAAAGCAAACAAGCTTGTAATGCAAGACAAAAAGTAAAAGGAAATCAGTTAAGTGAAAAGGAAATCGATTCAAGCAAAAAGGAAACACTTCTAAGCTTTTTCCTAATCACTCCTAAGGGTTTCTAGCACCCTAATAGTCTTCTTATGCTCGTGTTCAAGGTGTTAAACAACCTAGACTAATGCACAAAGTGATCGGCAAGAAAGGATATGCGGCTAGGGTTCTTCTCACTCTAGGGTTTTCGCATGCAACCAAATAAGGAAAGCTTAAGAATGCTTGTCTAATTTCTTATGCAGTCACGAGCAGCCCTGAACAAAGAGTTCTAATGCTTTTTCAGGATGATATAGATTGCACACGGATTAGACAAACAAAAAAGAAACAAGAGAACAAAGAGGATAGCGAGTACTTCCCAACCAAAGTTGCTCTGATACCACTTGATGCATCCCTAGGATGCTCTTTGGTTGATGGGAATGGATGGATAGATCCTTGCAAGAACGAATCAGAGACTCAAGTCCTTCAAGGTGTGTGGATTGAATGGTGACACAAGAGGGATGGATGATCTCTTGATACTCCTAGATGAATAACTTGGATATGACACACCAAACTAAACACCCTTAGGTCTCTGGATATTACACACCAGAACTCGACACCTTCTAGAGAGAGAGAGCCGACAAGAATGAATGATACTTGTTATTAAAGAGTTGGATGATTACAAGAGGGTGTAGAGAACCCTTTAAATAAGAAACCTAGAGACAAATCCTCTAGGGTTTCGACAATGATCAAGAAAAGGAAACTTAGAGTTTAACATAAGCTTTTAAATGGAATGAAATAAAAAAAATGTAAACTTCTATAGTCTTGGACCGAGATAGGACTTAGGTGATGTGTAGACAAGTTGTGGCCTCGTTAAAAACCTTCCTCCTGGAAAACCTCGTGGGACAAAACCAAAAGCAAGGAAAAGAGCACGCACCCCATGTCTTGCCTAGACACTAACTCAGCTTGATGTAGAGATGGCTTGAATGGTGATCAAGGCATCTCGGATCAGACCTTGTCCAAGACTTTGTTGTTGTGGATGTGAAGTGAGTAATCCAACAACATTCTCTTTAAGCTTCTTGACTCTGGAACGAGTCATGGGACCTTCAGGAATGGCTAGAGCATCATCACCAAGTTGTTGGTGCAATGTGGCTTCATGTGGCTCATCTAGACTCTCGTTGTTCTCCTTAGTGATCCGGTCCATGATCACATCAAATGCACTCTTAAATGTTGCATCCTCAGCTACAAGCTCTTCAGGTTCATGCTTCCATTCTTTGGTGCTTTCCATGATCACATCATCCCCTCCCTCTTCAAAAAGATTTGTCCTCAAATCTGTTTTACCTACAATAGAGGGGACCAAGTCAGTAACATCGAAGTTTAAAATCAGATTACACTTACCTTGCAAGACCCTTTGATAGGCATTGTTGCTGACTGGTTTGGATATGTAGAAGGCATTAATCCATTTAGTTCCTGATTCATTACTCAAACCTGATATATTGAAACGAAGCAGGTTAGCACATGAAAGTTTATCAAAGAGTAATAATCTTATCCCAAATTGGTTTTTGCTCGGTTTTGGCTTGTGTGCTGCATCTGGTGGTGCTTCTTTGATGAGGATGAATCCAGTGACGTCTTGGTGCTTATCCTGATCCAAATCAGGTGGCTTGAACCGCTTGTCTTCCACATGCTTGTTCTTTCTTCTTGTATGCTTCCAAGCTTCATCATAATCTGCACATGGCTCTTTTGACAAAAACAAGTGCATCATATCTGTGTAATGGATAAAGGAACTCTTGAAAACATGATCACTTACCTTAGCATGCTCACCTGGTCGCCATATATAGGATTGAGATGTTTTAAACTCAGAAAAATTCAAAGATAGCCAATACAGGATCACCCGATTTGTAGAACCCATAACTCTTTCATCTGAGAAGGTTTTGGACTTGATTCCAAATCGACGTGAGACCCCGATGAGTTAAGTTTCCATGGCAGTCGAGTTTGATGGTTAACTCCTTGTGGTTGTTGAGATATGACCCTCGGACTGTCCCTATGTCAAGGCTGGCGGCTAGACAGTTTCCAAGGTTTGATGGTTGCATCATCAACTTAGTCAACAACCTATTCTTGATACTCTGATCATTATCATAGCTTCTCTTTTCGAAAATGGTATATCTCAAAACAGTTTGACCTGTACCCACAGCAAGCAAATCAGGCTTCATGTTTTTCTTTGAGTTTAGATAGTTACCCCGGGTTGGTTTCTTTGGAGATTGTTGTAGACTAAGTTCATCTGGTGGTTTCTCTTTGATTTGAGAAGAAAACATGAGTTCTTCTCCTGATCCAGTAATCACTTCACCATTGACTCTAGTGAATTCTTCATCTCCAATTACATTTTGATAATCTTTGCATTGGTACTGAAGTTGCTGCATATCTGGTGGCTTCCATATCTTGATATGGTCAAGATGCAAGTCCTTTTGATCAACTTCAAACTCCTTATGACCCCAACTTGTTCTAGCACGAACAGAGCACTCTCCAAGGGTGGTAATCTTGTGGAAATGTTCTCCAGGTCTCCACGAGTAGGTCTGTGACCTTCCAGCACAATCAGACATAAGTTCCTCTTGGGAAAGATCCAAACCGGCATGTTTTGCAAAACTAGCAATATCTTGATGATCAGGAGGCCATATTCTGCGTTGTCTGGTTTGTTGGATCTGTGACTGATTTGGCTTCATTCTCCAGTTGGTTTCATGGTGAAACTCTTTCTGAGCTGAGACATGCAACCCCTTATCTTCAAAGGATGAGAAATCTACAAAATCAAATGTTGGTGCGGCTGAACTCTTCTTAATCTGTTTGATCTTGTTCTTCTGATTCCAGACCTCTCCTCCAGGCTCAAATACAACATGTCTCGTATCCAAGTCGTGTCTTGATAGTTCCACTTCTCTTTTCTTGTACCAAACAAAAGGAGTGAACAGAAAAGTACCTAAGAAGGTCCTTTGGAAATCACATTGATCAAAGACAATTAGTTGATTCATTCTACGAGCTCTCTGAGGTTCCCTGGGTGTCTTCTCTGCTACTATGTGTTGTGTTAAAGGGACCATGACGTTCTGAACAGGCTGCTCTTCTTTATGAAAGATATGTGAGGTTACTTTGTCTTGATCTTCTTGGATAGGCGCAACTGGTTCTGGTTCTTGATGCTGTGTTTCAATGGGTGGACGTGCTGTGTTGGTCCGTTTGATTTGCTTCTCGACACCCATCATTACTTGTAACAATGCCTCCTTAACCTTTTCACTGAATAAACAGAATTGTTTATCTTCTTTAGATGGCTTAGAGACTGTCTTCTCCTTGTTGTAACAGATTGGTTCCTTTCCATCAAGACTTTCAATCTTCTTCTCCCACTCAAGGTATGCATCAGGATCAGCCTTGCCATGGAATGGGGGTATCTTGATCTTCAAACCAGCAAGCTCATCTCCCTGGTTCATCCTTCTCCTTTGGACACGCCTATGTCCTCTTGAGGATGAACTGAGGTGCTCATACTCATTGTCAGTCTCCTCATAACCATCATGCTCTTGGCGAGTTGCATGAGGTCTCTCCTCTCTCCTCTCTCTTTCTCTCCTAGTCTCTCGGTTTGGTGCTTGACTAGTAGCTCTCCTGATGTCTTCTCTAAGCTCTCTCCTGAGGTCATTGAGGTTGGTCCTCATCATCTCGGTCATGGTTGCCACCATGTTTTGGTTGAGTTGAGCCGACATAGCCTCCATGAGAAGCTGACGAGTTAAGCTTCTTCTTCAGACTTGGAGACCATGCTTCCTGCGCAAAGGTAACCAAAATAACCAGTAAAAGGTTTCTAGGGAACAAGAAGAGCAAAAAGGAAAAAGAAAACAAGCAAAAAGGAAAAGCAAACAAGCTTGTAATGCAAGACAAAAAGTAAAAGGAAATCGGTTAAGTGAAAAGGAAATCGATTCAAGCAAAAAGGAAACACTTCTAAGCTTTTTCCTAATCACTCCTAAGGGTTTCTAGTGTGAGAATAGATGAATTTAGGTGTGAGAGTGATGTAGAAACAGAGTATGGTCGAAACTAAGAGAAAGAGAATGAAGAGATTAAGTGAGAATCAAAGAGAATGCAGTGAAGAGTATGAAAGTATGAGAGTGTTCTTGAGTATCAAAGAGGGTGAATTCGTGTGTAACCAGAGAGATTAGAGAGAATGAGAGACTAAGAGAGTATGGAACCAGAGAATAGTGAAGAAAGAGAACTCCTCTTTGCTTGAATCATTCAGTTACATGAACTACCTTTAAATAGGCAGTGTGCATACATTAAATTAATCTAAATCTAGGAAGACATAAACAAATACTTTTGTGGGGTTTCTGATGAAGACAAGAAGGATACAGCCAAGGAGAATCTCGACCAGAGGGAGAGAGAGTGACAGGAGGGAGAGATGGGCACGGTTTGGCTGAGTGAAAGTGACAGCCGGCTCATCCTCTTATGCACATGTGACTTTTATTCTAATTAATTCCCAACTTGCCTAAGCTGTCTCCAACGGTCTGATCTCTATTTTAAACTTCAAATCTACCTCAGAATACTCAGCTGGACGAGTTCTCCACTTGCCTTGACTTCCAAGACACTCTAGGTTAGGATTTGATACTTGCACGCCAAGACTGTACGGACAGATTCAAACTTGCTCTGGATGCTTCATCTTTGATGCTTTGTCTCTTCACCAGTATTAGTTATCTTCATTCTAACACTCCCCCTCAAGCTTGACCATAGGAGATCCTTGGACAAGCTTGGAACCTTGAAGAAGCTCCCTCATTAAAAACCTTAGCCAGAAAACCCATTTGGGACAAAACCAACTAAGGAAAAGAGTAGAGTTCTTCAAAGCCTAGGGATTGGCCAGTGAGCCTAAGGAACTTCAGACAACTCATGGTGGAGTCCTTAGGCTCTGGATCATGGCCTCAAATAATGGTACAAGTGTGAACTCCACAGCTTGCCCACATCAACATCTTGGATCACTTCTTTAGGCTGGTTGTGTCTCCCCCTTTCTTCTGACTACTCGCCACTTCAAGGAGTTTTAGAGACCACCAGCTTCTGCTTCATAGATCACCAAGTAAGGTACCTGATACATTATCCCAAAGGTGCATCAGTTCTTGAGGAAATGTACTCATCACACTAAGCTCAATAACAATTAAGTATAAGGACAATAATGAATGTATTGAGATGAGTTTAAGGTGCTTCCCTTTCATAATAAGTATGGTGGGGAGTGAACTCCACTTGAATTCCCCACTTGGTAAGACAATACTCAGATCATGGAAGCTCAATCTCATGCTTGGGACTGAGAATATAATGAAGGACCAAGCTTGCATTGGGACAGTGAGTTCCTTGAGTCTTCTTTGATCTGGTTTATAATGCAAGTGTGAACTCCACAGCTTGCCAATGGCTTGTGGCGGCTGGATCTTCAGGATTGCTTCTTCATTACCCCTCCTCAAGCTTGATCCAGAGAGTATAGGGATGGACCAAGCTTGGAAGTGAGCAAGACTGAGCTAGGACCAGGAGCGCATCACCCCAACAGCTGCGCTTAAGTCAACCAGTTCCTCCTCCCTTGATCTCCTCTCCACTGCCTAGAACAACTCTTCCTTGTGTGTCTCTTGGAACCAGGAGCTCAACAACCAAATGGCCTGCGCTTAAATCAACCGGTTCTCTACACACAAGTGATCTCTCCATGGTCAGGAATATACAAACTCTGTAGGCTCTGAACTCATGGGCAAAGCCTTCTTCTTTGTCTTGGATTGGTGATGGACAGTGGACACCTCTTGTGTACCTGAAACAACACTCAAACTCCAGCAAGAATTAGACCACACAAGAGGATCAGACCTTGGTAACTCACCAAGTCTGATCCCCAACCTTTAAACAATGCAATGGCAGAAGCTAAACAACTCATTCAGTCCTAAACCATGCATATAATTCACTAAACGCTCAACCATGATAACTCATCAAGTACAAGACATTTAGGCTAATTTTTATGATCATTTAAGCAAACACCGATTATAAATGACAAAACAGTGACTAGAAAACTCATCTAATCAATCTAGACAATTCATGAATGCAACAACAATTTATGGCAGTAGCTTACACTAAGCAACACATCTAATCAAGCTATGTTGCACAAACAATACACATGCAGTACACATGCAGCAAGCAACAATTTTAAGCAACAAAATACTAAACAATAAGCTTAGATCAGAAACAGCATAAACAATTATTCTAGGGCAGAAACTAGACATAACCATGCTAGAAAACTCCTAGAACAATGCATACACAATGTTTAAGCATCATGGGACAGAAACTAGGTTCAAAAACTCTAGTAACATTAAACTGTCCCTAAGATACTAAACACACACTCAACACAACCAGAAACAATTTAAACAATTAAACAAGCTCTTATTAGAGTTCAGGAGGTTAACTTACAGCCAAGGAACCTGAGCTAGTTCCTTGAACCTCCATGGCTGTGAATCACTTGAATTTGGAGTGTTTGAGGTGTGAATTGACTGTCCAACACCTCATCTTCTTGATTATCTCCTTCTGGTCAAGGGGACACTTCAAACCCATCCTGTCCTTTTGCTGGTCGTGGGTTTTGTTGGTCAGAAACAGAGCTTCAGCATGGCTGGCCAGAGAATGATTAGAACAGCCTACCTTTGATGCTCCTATAGTGACCTTTCTCCAAGAATGGTTTCTTCCATGGATTATCTTCAGCATTTTGGACCAGATGAGGTTGTGTGGTTTCTTCTTTGGACTCCTTGAAGTTTCTGAAGTCACCATTCCATTAGGTCTCTCCATCTTAAAGAGTTTGGACCAGTGGACAATAGAATGTACCAACTGGTTTACAAGAAACAGAACTTGAATCTGGACTTTGATGAAGCTTGCTGGACTGAGCTGAAGCTTTCTTGAGTTCCAGAGATTAAAGACCTCCTTTATCTTGAGTTCTGGTGAGATTTTTCCCTCCTGGAAAACCTTTGGACCAGAAGATACAAGGATATAACAAAACAGAGTTTGAAAGAGAAGATTGAACATAAACAGATTTGCGGAAGCTTTATAGGTTTTCAGGAGCTTGAGAGCTCTGATACCATGTGAGAATAGATGAATTTAGGTGTGAGAGTGATGTAGAAACAGAGTATGGTCGAAACTAAGAGAAAGAGAATGAAGAGATTAAGTGAGAATCAAAGAGAATGCAGTGAAGAGTATGAAAGTATGAGAGTGTTCTTGAGTATCAAAGAGGGTGAATTCGTGTGTAACCAGAGAGATTAGAGAGAATGAGAGACTAAGAGAGTATGGAACCAGAGAATAGTGAAGAAAGAGAACTCCTCTTTGCTTGAATCATTCAGTTACATGAACTACCTTTAAATAGGCAGTGTGCATACATTAAATTAATCTAAATCTAGGAAGACATAAACAAATACTTTTGTGGGGTTTCTGATGAAGACAAGAAGGATACAGCCAAGGAGAATCTCGACCAGAGGGAGAGAGAGTGACAGGAGGGAGAGATGGGCACGGTTTGGCTGAGTGAAAGTGACAGCCGGCTCATCCTCTTATGCACATGTGACTTTTATTCTAATTAATTCCCAACTTGCCTAAGCTGTCTCCAACGGTCTGATCTCTATTTTAAACTTCAAATCTACCTCAGAATACTCAGCTGGCCGAGTTCTCCACTTGCCTTGACTTCCAAGACACTCTAGGTTAGGATTTGATACTTGCACGCCAAGACTGTACGGACAGATTCAAACTTGCTCTGGATGCTTCATCTTTGATGCTTGGTCTCTTCACCAGTATTAGTTATCTTCATTCTAACATCTAGCACCCTAATAGTCTTCTTATGCTCGTGTTCAAGGTGTTAAACAACCTAGACTAATGCACAAAGTGATCGGCAAGAAAGGATATGCGGCTAGGGTTCTTCTCACTCTAGGGTTTTCGCATGCAACCAAATAAGGAAAGTTTAAGAATGCTTGTCTAATTTCTTATGCAGTCACGAGCAGCCCTGAACAAAGAGTTCTAATGCTTTTTCAGGATGATATAGATTGCACACGGATTAGACAAACAAAAAAGAAACAAGAGAACAAAGAGGATAGCGAGTACTTCCCAACCAAAGTTGCTCTGATACCACTTGATGCATCCCTAGGATGCTCTTTGGTTGATGGGAATGGATGGATAGATCCTTGCAAGAACGAATCAGAGACTCAAGTCCTTCAAGGCGTGTGGATTGAATGGTGACACAAGAGGGATGGATGATCTCTTGATACTCCTAGATGAATAACTTGGATATGACACACCAAACTAAACACCCTTAGGTCTCTGGATATTACACACCAGAACTCGACACCTTCTAGAGAGAGAGAGCCGACAAGAATGAATGATACTTGTTATTAAAGAGTTGGATGATTACAAGAGGGTGTAGAGAACCCTTTAAATAAGAAACCTAGAGACAAATCCTCTAGGGTTTCGACAATGATCAAGAAAAGGAAACTTAGAGTTTAACATAAGCTTTTAAATGGAATGAAATAAAAAATGTAAACTTCTATAGTCTTGGACCGAGATAGGACTTAGGTGATGTGTAGACAAGTTGTGGCCTCGTTAAAAACCTTCCTCCTGGAAAACCTCGTGGGACAAAACCAAAAGCAAGGAAAAGAGCACGCACCCCATGTCTTGCCTAGACACTAACTCAGCTTGATGTAGAGATGGCTTGAATGGTGATCAAGGCATCTCGGATCAGACCTTGTCCAAGACTTTGTTGTTGTGGATGTGAAGTGAGTAATCCAACAACATTCTCTTTAAGCTTCTTGACTCTGGAACGAGTCATGGGACCTTCAGGAATGGCTAGAGCATCATCACCAAGTTGTTGGTGCAATGTGGCTTCATGTGGCTCATCTAGACTCTCCTTGTTCTCCTTAGTGATCCGGTCCATGATCACATCAAATGCACTCTTAAATGTTGCATCCTCAGCTACTAGCTCTTCAGGTTCATGCTTCCATTCTTTGGTGCTTTCCATGATCACATCAGAAAAGCTTCTAAACTTTTTCCTAATCTCTTCTAAGGTTTTCTAGCACCCTAACAATCTTATTAGGCTCGTGTTCAAGGTGAAAACAAGTTAAACAAATGCCATGGTAATCGACAAAGAAGATGCATGCGGCTAGGGTTACTCTCTCTCTAGGGTTTCCGAAAAAACCAAAAAAAGGAAAGTCCTTTAATCCTTGTCTAAACTCTTATGCAGTCACGAGCAGCCCTAACAAAGGAATTCTAATGCTTATTCAAGAGGTTATAGATGAGACACGGATGAACACAAAAGAAACAAGAAAACAAAAAGAGGATAGCGAGTACTTCCCAACCAAAGTTGCTCTGATACCACTTGATGCGTCCCTAGGATGCTCTTTGGTTGATGGGAATGGATAGATCCTTGCAAGAACGAATCAGAGAATCAAGTTCTTCAAGGCGTGTGGATTGAATGGTGACACAAGAGGGATGAATGATCTCTTGATACTCCTAGATGATTGATTTGGATATGACACACCAAACTAAACACCCTTAGGTCTCTGGATACTACACACCAGAACTCGGCAAGCTTTCTAGAGAGAGAGAGCCGTCAAGAATGAAGTTTACTTGTTTATTAAAAGACTCGATCACTACAAGAGGGTGTTGAGACCTCTTTAAATAAGAAACCAGAGACATGCCTCTAGGGTTTCGACAATGAATCAAAAAAGGAAACTAGAGTTTAACATAAGCTTTTAAATGAAATGAAATAAAATGTAACTTCTATAGTCTTGGACCGAGAATAGCACTTAGGTGATGTGTAGACAAGTTGTGGCCTCGTTAAAAACCTTCCTCCTGGAAAACCTCGTGGGACAAAACCAAAAGAAAGGAAAAGAGCACGCACCCCATGTCTTGCCTAGACACTAACTCAGTTTGGTGTAGAGATGGCTTGAATGGTGATCAAGACATCTCGGATCAAACCTTGTCCAAGAACTTCTTGTTGTGGATGTGAAGTGAGTAATCCAACAACATTCTCCTTAAGCTTCTTGACTCTGGAACGAGTCATGGGACCTTCAGGAATGGCTAGAGCATCATCACCAAGTTGTTGGTGCAATGTGGCTTCATGTGGCTCATCTAGACTCTCCTTGTTCTCCTTAGTGATCCGGTCTATGATCACATCAAAGACCAAGCTTTATGAGAAGCAAGCTAACAAGGGGAGACGTGTGAGGGTCTTTGAAGTTGGTAACCAAGTGTGGTTGCACCTGAGGAAGGATAGGTTCCCCAACGAGAGGAAGTCCAAGCTGATGCCAAGGGTTGATGGACCCTTTGAGATCATCCACAAGATCAATGACAATGCCTACAAGCTTGATCTCCAAGGTAAGTATGATGTATCAAATAGCTTCAATGTCACTGACTTGGCTCCTTTTGCTGTAGATGAACCTGATTTGAGGACAAATCCTTTTCAAGAGGGAGGGGATGATGTGATCATGGACCGGATCACTAAGGAGAACAAGGAGAGTCTAGATGAGCCACATGAAGCCACATTGCACCAACAACTTGGTGATGATGCTCTAGCCATTCCTGAAGGTCCCATGACTCGTTCCAGAGTCAAGAAGCTTAAAGAGAATGTTGTTGGATTACTCACTTCACATCCACAACAACAAAGTCTTGGACAAGGTCTGATCCGAGATGCCTTGATCACCATTCAAGCCATCTCTACATCAAGCTGAGTTAGTGTCTAGGCAAGACATGGGGTGCGTGCTCTTTTCCTTGCTTTTGGTTTTGTCCCACGAGGTTTTCCAGGAGGAAGGTTTTTAACGAGGCCACAACTTGTCTTCACATCACTTAGGCTCTATTCTCGGTCCAAGGCTACATGAAGTTCCATTTTTATTTCATTTTAAACTTATGTTAAACTTAGACTATAGTTTTCTTTCTTTCCTTTTTTGGTTCATTGTCGAAACCCTAGAGAGTATGTTCTCTGGTTTCTTATTTAAAGGGTTCTCTACACCCTCTTGTATTCATCCAGCTTTTTAATAAACAAGTATCATTCATCTTGACGGCTCTCTCTCTCTCTAGAAGGTGTGCCGAGTTCTGGTGTGTAGTATCCAGAGACCTAAGGGCGTTTAGTTTGGTGTGTCATATCCAAGTTATTCATCTAGGAGTATCAAGAGATCATCCATCCCTCTTGTGTCACCATTCAATCCACACGCCTTGAAGAACTTGAGTCTCTGATTCGTTCTTGGAAGGATCTATCCATTCCCATCAACCAAAGAGCATCCTAGGGACGCATCAAGTGGTATCAGAGCAACTTTGGTTGGGAAGTACTCGCTATCCTTTCTTGTTTCTTTTTTTTTTCATTCATATCTCATCTATAACATCCTGATTAAGCATTAGAATTCCTTTGTTTAGGGCTGCTCGTGACTGCATAAGAGTTTAGACAAAGATTTTTAAACTTTCCTTATTTGGTTGCATGCGAAAACCCTAGAGAGAGAAGAACCCTAGCCGCATACCCTCACTTGTCGATTGCTTTGTGCATTGCTTTAACCTGTTTATCACCTTGAACACGAGTAGAATAAGCTTATTAGGGTGCTAGAAAACCTTAGAAGAGATTAGGAAAAAGTTTAGAGGTTTTTCCTTTTTGCTTGAATCGATTTCCTTTTCACTTAGCCGATTTCCTTTTTGCTTTGTCTTGCATTGTAAGCTTGTTTCTTTTCCTTTTTGCTTGTTTTCTTTTTCCTTTTTGCTTGTCTTCTTCCCTAGAAACCTTTTACTGGTTGTCTTGTTTGTCTTTGAGCAGGAACCATGGTGTCCGAGTCTGAAGAAGAGGCTGATCTCGTCCGGAGGAACAAACTCCTCATGGAAGCTATGACCGATCAACTTAACCAAAGTATGGTGGCAACCATGACCGAGATGATGAGGACCAACCTCAATGACATCAGGAGAGAGCTTAGAGAAGACATTAGGAGAGCTACTAGTCACTTGCCAAACCAAGAGACTAGGAGAGAAGAAGGCCGCAAGCAACACGCCAAGCAACTCGCCAAACAACTCGCCAAGAACATGATGGTTATGAGGAGACTGATGAAGAATATGACCACCTCAGCTCATCCTCAAGAAGACCTAGGCGTGCCCAAGAGAGAAGAATGAACCAGGGAGATGATCTTGCTGGTTTGAAGATCAAGATACCCCCATTCCATGGCAAAGCTGATCCGGATGCCTATCTTGAGTGGGAGAAGAAGATTGAGCTAGTCTTCCAGTGCAAGCAGTACACAAACCACAAGAAGATTCAGATTGCTGCCACTGAGTTCTATGACTATGCTCTAAGTTGGTGGGATCAGTACCTCACAACTCGTAGGAGGAATGGAGAGGAACCGGTTGAAACTTGGACAGAGATGAAGTCAATCATGCGCAAGAGGTTTGTTCCAAGCCATTACCTTAGAGACTTGCACCACCGGCTGAGGAAACTTACCCAAGGTTCAAGATCAGTAGAGGAGTATTACCAAGAGATGGAGCTACTTATGCTAAGGGCTAACATATCAGAAGATAGAGAAGCAACCATGTCAAGGTTCCTTTGTGGTCTAAACCGAGAGATACAAGACAATGTTGAGATGCAACATTATGTGGAGCTTGAAGAGATGCTACACAAGGCTATTCTTGTTGAGCAACAACTCAAGAGGAGGGGACACTCACGCAATCAGTATGGCTCTAACCGGTTACACAACAACAAGGAAGAGAAGTCACCTTACCGTAAGGAGTCTAAGCCATTCCAGAAGGACAACAAGTCCTATCCAAGAGAAGAAACCAAACCAAGCAGTGCTCTTGACAAGGGCAAAGGCAAGGTTGAAGCTTCTAGTTCCAGAGCTCGTGATGTCAAGTGCTTCAAGTGCCAAGGAAGAGGACATTATGCCAATGAGTGTACCAACAAGAGAGTCATGTTCTTACTGGAAGATGGAGAGTATACCTCAGGAGATGACAACACCGAGTCTGACCAAGAAGACACTGAAGAAGAACTTGAAGAAGGACCAGTCCAGGGGAAGCTTTTAGTTGCAAGAAGGCTTCTAAGCTTGCAAAACAAGGCTGAGGAGCTAGAGCAACGTGAGAACCTCTTCTACACCCGGTGCTTGGTCCAAGGAAAAGTGTGCAGCCTCATTGTTGATGGAGGAAGTTGTGTCAATGCTGCGAGTGAAACAATGGTCCAAAAGTTGGGATTGAAGGTTCAAAAGCATCCCAAGCCTTACCGGTTACAATGGCTGAATGAAGAAGGCACCATGAAGGTTTCAAGTCAAGTTCTTATTCCCTTAGCCATTGGGAGATATGAAGATGAAGTCTTGTGTGATGTGTTGCCTATGCAAGCTGGTCACATACTTCTTGGAAGACCTTGGCAATCAGATAGGCGTGTGATCCATGATGGGTTCACCAACAAGCATTCCTTCTTGTTCAAGGGCAAGAAGACTACTCTGGTTCCCTTGACACCCAAGGAAGTGCAACAAGATCAGATTCAACTCCAAAAGAAGAAGGAGATTGATCTAAAACCGGCTGGAACTAAGCAGCCAAACTTCTATGCCAACATGGGTGATATCAAAAGAACTCTCAACTCTAAACAATCAGCTATCTTACTTGTGTTTAAAGAGACTCTATTGAACTTAACTGATTCTACACCGGTGTATCCGAGTGAAATGGTTTCTCTTTTGCAGGAGTTTCAAGATGTATTTCCAGAGGACAATCCCATTGGTTTACCACCTTTGAGAGGGATTGAGCATCAGATAGACTTTGTGCCAGGATCTACACTTCCAAACCGTCCAGCATATAGAAGCAATCCGGTTGAGACCAAGGAGTTGCAAAGACAAGTGGAAGAACTAATGGAGAAGGGCTATATCCGAGAGAGTTTGAGCCCATGTGCTGTACCAGTGCTCCTAGTGCCTAAGAAGGATGGTACATGGCGTATGTGTGTTGATTGTAGATCAATCAACAACATCACAGTGAAGTATCGCCACCCTATCCCTAGACTTGATGATATGCTTGATGAATTACATGGTTCTTGCATCTTTTCTAAGATTGATTTAAAAAGTGGTTATCATCAGATTAGGATGAAAGAAGGAGATGAATGGAAAACTGCCTTTAAGACTAAGCATGGATTGTATGAGTGGTTAGTTATGCCATTTGGATTAACCAATGCACCTAGTACATTCATGAGGTTAATGAATCATGTTCTTAGATCATTCATAGGCATTTCTGTTGTAGTATACTTTGATGACATCTTAGTATATAGCAAGAACTTAGAAGAGCATCTAGATCATCTTAGGGCTGTCTTGAATACTTTAAGGAATGAGAAGCTTTATGCCAACCTAAAGAAGTGCACCTTTTGCACAGATAACTTGGTTTTTCTAGGCTTTGTTGTGAGTGCAGATGGAGTTAAGGTTGATGAGGAGAAGATCAAGGCAATCAAAGAATGGCCGAGTCCAACTTCAGTAGGAGAAGTGAGGAGTTTCCATGGGCTTGCTGGCTTCTATAGGAGATTTGTGAAGGACTTTAGCACCATTGCAGCTCCCTTAACTGAAGTGATAAAGAAGGATGTTGGATTCAAGTGGGGAGAGGCACAAGAGAAGGCTTTCCAGAGCCTAAAAGAGAAGCTTACTCAATCACCTCTTCTTATGCTTCCTGACTTTGCTAAAACTTTTGAAATAGAATGTGATGCCTCAGGAATTGGAATTGGTGCCGTGTTGATGCAGGATAGGAAACCCATTGCATACTTCAGTGAGAAGCTTGGAGGAGCCACTCTCAACTATGCAACCTATGACAAAGAGCTATATGCCTTGGTGAGGGCATTACAAACGTGGCAACACTACTTGTGGCCCAAGGAGTTTGTCATACACACTGATCATGAGTCCCTAAAGTATCTAAAAGGGCAGAGTAAGCTTAGCAAGAGACACGCAAGGTGGGTTGAATTCATTGAGACCTTCCCATACGTGATCAAATACAAACAAGGTAAGGAGAATGTAGTTGCTGATGCACTATCTCGGAGGTATGTTCTCTTGACCACTCTAGATGCTAAGTTGCTTGGGTTTGAGCAGATAAAAGATATGTATGATACTGATCATGAGTTCAAGGAAGCTTATGCTTCATGTGCTAAGTTTGCTTCAGGGCATTACTTTAGAAAGGAAGGCTATTTGTTTTATGACAATAGATTGTGTGTGCCTAATTGTTCTTTGAGAGACCTTTTTGTCAGGGAATCCCATGGGGGCAGTCTAATGGGACACTTTGGGATTGCCAAGACCTTGAAAGTTTTACAGGATCACTTCTATTGGCCGCACATGAAGAGAGATGTGGAGAGAATCTGTGGAAGGTGTGCTACTTGCAAGCATGCCAAGTCCCAAGTTCAAAACCAGGGTTTGTATACTCCTTTGCCCATTCCACACCATCCCTGGAATGACATCTCTATGGACTTTGTTGTTGGTTTGCCTAGAACTAGGACTGGAAAGGATTCTATCTTTGTTGTTGTTGATAGGTTCTCTAAGATGGCACATTTCATAGCATGTCACAAGACTGATGATGCATTACATGTAGCTAACTTGTTCTTTAAGGAGGTTGTATGTTTGCATGGCATGCCTAGAACTATAGTTTCAGATAGGGACACTAAGTTTCTTAGTCACTTCTGGAAGACACTTTGGTCTAAGCTAGGCACTAAGCTATTGTCTGATGCGTCCCTAGGATGCTCTTTGGTTGATGGGAATGGATAGATTCCTTGCAAGAACGAATCAGAGACTCAAGTTCTTCAAGGCGTGTGGGTTGAATGGTGACACAAGAGGAATGAATGATCTCTTGATACTCCTAGATGAATGATTTGGATATGACACACCAAACTAAACACCCTTAGACTCTGGATATGACACACCAGAACTCGGCACACTTCTTTTTGAAGAGAGAGAGCCGTAAAAGATGAATGAACTTGTATTGAAAAGGTTGGATGATTACATAAGGGTGGTAGAGAACCCTTTAAATAAGAAACCAGAGACAAATCTCTAGGGTTTCGACATGAATA
>CAJHQQ010004256.1:0-30728 GCA_905132885.1 Moricandia moricandioides
TTAATTTTGACACATTTCTACGAAACATCTTTCTTAAGACGAAGCTAAAAAGTTTTCACAAAATAAACATCTCCAAAACTAACTTTGATCAAGTGTTATGGAACACCTTCCATAAAACGAAACTAAACAGTTCTACTGAAATGAACTTTTGCATGACCAACTCCGGCGAAGTCTTATGGAACATCTTTTGTACAACAAAACCAAATAGTTTTACAAAATAACTTTTATACAAAGTCAAACATTCTTTTCTGAAAAATACTTTCCTAAAGTAAAATATAGCTTGAGTAAAATTGAACGGAATTACACAAAACAATAAATGCAATATGAAAGGTGACAAGAAGAGTCAAATCTCTCTCCTAGCTCGCCTAACTCTCTCTAGCTCACCAAACTCTCTCTAGCTTCCAAACCATCTGACCCAAGACCTTCCTCCACGCCCACTTGGTCTTCTCTCCCTCTTCCTCCTCACCCATTTGTCTCCTCATTTTCACAAGAGCCTCCTCGTACACATGGTCATCCTCGCCTAAGTGTGCTCGCTCAAGACATGCTCACACATGTATTCTCCTGTTAACGTGCTCCTACACTGTCCCGCCCTCATGAGCTGGACCAACATGTTCTCCCGTTCATCTATTACATCGAGTTACTGTTGGACATTTTTCAGATCATATTCGAAAATCCATTACTTTGTTAAAATGGCCAAATATTGAGTCAAAAAGGTTGATCGGTAAGACCAAATAAGTTTTCGACGGAAATAAGTTATTTTTATTACTTCATAGACCAATGGCACAAAAACCATAACTCGGAATTAAATGACGAGATTAAAGGGAAAATCATAAAACAGCTCATGAACGACCTAAAACGTAAGACAAGCAGAAACAGCCTAAAACATAAGTGGTCCTGATGGCTTAAACCGTAAACAGGCCCAAAAAGTGACAGTTATTTACATGGAAAAGAATTTCTTATATATTAATTTGAGAAGTATTACAACATTTGAGGAAACTACGTGTCATCACTACGATGATTTTTAGAATCTTTAAAAAATAGATCGACCAATCTAAACGTATATTATATTTTTTTATTAAAATAACTATCAAATTGATTAGTAATGTATAAAAAAATATTTTCTATTTTTTTCTCAAATAAAATCTAGGAAATTACTTAATGTGATTAATATATATATATGAAAATTGATGATTTTGAGACCAGATTCATATGGGCTTAATAAAGATTTGATAAAAACTTTTTGTACCCTCAAATATTTTTAAATTTCATATTAATTATTTTTTTAATTTATATTATTAAAATAAATTAAGCAACCATAGAAACCAAATAAATTAAGGAATCACGTAAATTTATATATTACATTTGGAGTTTTTTAAACGAATAGAAATTGTTAAAAGTCTCACTTCGATTGTTTTTTGATATCATTGGTTTAACAGTTTTTTTTTTGTTATAACATGGTACAATGATTATAAATTATATGAATATGAAACCTCAATTAATAAATATTCATGTCAAAATATATTATATATCTATGTAATATCATTTAAATTTAATTATATACCAAATAAAATAAAATTGATTGTTTTGATTTATTTACCAATAAAATTTATTGTAGATAACAAGAATGATTGTTTTGATTTATATACTTGCTCCATTTAATTACATACATAATTTACTCGTTTATTACTTATTTAATATATTTATTATTTCGTAGTATGTAGTGGAGCTCATAAGTATAAAGGGGTGTATTGAACTCATGATTTTAGAATGGTTTGTGTTTTCTTTAAAATTTTATGTTAATTAACTAGTGATTTCTAAATATTTTTTCAAATCCTCTGTTATTAAATATATAATTTATGTATAGTTATTAAAATCATTTTAAATCTTCTGTTATGCAAACAATAGTTTGTAAAACCTAAATCAAAATATTTTTATTCAAACAAATCATTTTAAAGATTTTGTTAAAAAATGATTTCAGAAGACTTTACACCAATTTTTTTTACTTAAAATAGGCGTAGCGAAGTCTCACATCTAGATATGTTATTTGATGAGATTTATTAAAAGAAAAAAACTTGTACCTTTAGGAAAACTGCAAATTTTCTTATTTCCTCTAATATCAATTGTTTTCATTGTCGTATTCTCCTTCAGTCCTTCTGTAGGTGGTCGAACTATGAACTTTTGTCTAGTTGTAGCTTGTTTTGTACAGCTTCATTTAATAATAGATAGAGAGATTCTCTGAATAGGTTTTTCGCCCAAAAGCCCAAAAGTACTTTCAGGCCTGTTATGTTTTTCTGTTGACAGGCTAATAAGTCAACCCTAAGCCCATATCAGGTGCATCATGTCAAAGCTACGTATATATATACGTATGATCGACATGAGAGAGCTGAAGCAGAAGACACAGAGACATAATAACTCAAGGAAACACCAAGGGGTCAATAGCAATAAGAATCAGATATACCAGGAAGAAGCAAACAAGAAGGACACAACAATACATGATAAATAGCTTAGGCTTACATCTATATTATCTAAGGGCTTTGTTGTGTCGTCAAGCTTCGGCATATTTAGTTAAGTGTAAACAAACTATCTAGCACGCTAAATTTGGTGAGCTAGAGTCTCTTTGATCTATAGTGGATTTGGGAGTAGGATATCTGCCACGAGACGTACCAGTTCAAGTCCGGGAACTCGTTAAATTGATTGTATCTTTACTTTGCCTTGTTTAGATCTAGGTCAAAGCGAAACTCAAACCTAATCAAACCTTAATATTATCTTGATATAATCATTAACAAGTGGTATTAGAGCTTCCAGGTCATTAAGGTCAATTAGGAGGGAAGAGTCTATCAGATTAATACGCAATGTCCAACAGACGCATTGAAGTAGACTGCTTCGATGGCACGGGAGATTTTGCGCTATGGAAAGTACAGATGCTCACACACTTCGGAGTAGTTGGTCTAAAGACTATTCTCACTCATGAAAAATTATTAAAAGATGGCTCAGAAACTAAGGATGAGCCCGAGTCAGATATAAAGGACACATGAAAGGGAATAGCTGGAGTCGTTGGACCTACCCCAGCTATAGATCCAGCAAAATTTGAGAAGTCAGAGAAAGCAAAAGATCTGATTGTGCTGAATGTTGGGAACAAGGTCTTAAGAAAAATTAAACACTGTGAGACGGCTGCTGCGATGTGGAGCACACTGGATAAGTTGTACACCGAGACATCCTTGCCCAACCGAATATATCTACATCTCAGGTTCTATACATTTAAGATGTCCGACTCTAAGACTATCGATGAGAATGTGGACGATTTTCTAAAACATGTAGCAGATCTTAGTAACTTACAAGTTGAAGTATCAGAGGAAGTTCAGGCAATACTATTACTAATTTCACTGCCCAACCAATTTGACCAAATCAAGGAAACTCTCAAATATGGAAGACATACACTCAGCCTAAATGAGGTAACTGGAGCGGCCAAGTCCAAGGAAAGAGAATTAATTGAAAGTGGTAAGTTTACCAGGTCGGGTGGAGAAGATCTGATGGTTGAAAGAGGGAGATCTGATCGACGACCAGACAGAAGCAGTGGAAAATTTTACAGAGGAAGATCTAAGAGCCGATATGGAAGATCTAAGTCACGCCCCAGGAACAAAAAGAAAGGATGTTTTATATTCGGGAAAGAGGGCCATTGGAAGCGTGAGTGCCCGGATAAGAAGCCATTCAAACCGCAAGACTCAGCCAATATGGCAGAAGAATCAAAGGAACCTATGATCCTAACAGTCAGTACTCAAGACACCAAGGAAGAATGGGTAAAGGTCTCAGGTTGCTCATTCCATATCACACCCGACAAAAACTTCTTATTTGACTTAGAAGAGTTCAAAGGTGGGAAAGAGTTAATGGCAAATAACACACACAACAACATTCAAGGAATTGGAAAGATTAAAATCTTAAATCCCGATGGCTTAAGTGTGATCCTAACTGGCGTGAGATATATGCGTGGCATGAGCAGAAACCTGATCTCATATGGAATGCTGGAAACCTCAGGATGCCGATATGAAGGGAAAGATCTCACCGTTGATTTCTACAAAGGTGATAAAAAGGTCATCTTAGGGAAGTACCATCAGGGATTATATTATCTTCAGGGAACAGTCTTAAGAGGAGAAGCTAATTTAACTAGAGCTGAAAGAAATATGACTAACGTTTGGCATTCACGCCTTGGTCATATGAGCCTCAACAACATGTCTGAGCTTGTCAAGAATGGATTCATCAATGATAAAGATGTTACAAAATTGGATTTCTGTGAACATTGTATAATCGGGAAGTCACTTAAGCAAAGCTTTCAAAAGGCTAAACACGTGACTAAAGGTATATTAGAATATGTTCACTCTGATCTCTGGGGTTCTCCTTCTACACTGATAGCCTTGCTGGAAACAAGTATTTTGTGACATTCATCGATGACTACTCTAAGAAAGTTTGGATCTATTTTTTGAAGACTAAAGATGAAGTATATTTAAAGTTTACAGAATGGAAAGCCAAAGTTGAAAATAAAACCGAGAAAAAGATCAAATGTTTGAGAACTAACAATGGCTTGGAGTTTTGTAATAAACAGTGTGATGAGTACCGCAAGAAGGCAGGCATCAAAAGACACAGAACCTGCACTTACAACCCAGAACAAAATGGAGTTTCAGAGAGGATGAACAAGACTATCATGGACAAAGTAAGATGCATGTTAGCCGAATCTGGATTGGACTAAAGTTTTTGGGCAGAAGCTGCATCCACCGCAATCTATCTAATTAACAGATCACCCAACTCCACACTGCAGTTCAAACTACCCGAAGAAGTTTGGACAGGGGTAAAACCAGATTTGGGACACCTCAGAACCTTTGGTTGCTCGGCATATGTTCATGTGACCGAAGAGAGGACAGGACCCAGAGCCGTTAAGGGAGTTTTCACTGGATACCCTATGGGAACTAAGGGATATCGAGTGTGGATACCTCAAGAAGGGAGATGCAGAACAAGCAGAAACGTGATATTCAATGAAGACGAGCTATACAAACACACGATTGCCAAGAGTGAAACCGGTGCAGAGGTCACAAATGATAGTAAAGCTAAGAAGAAAGTATCTTTCAGTGATGATTTGATCAGGGGACCTTCTCGTCTACTGAATCCGAAGATACACCTGATCAAGGTGGAGAAGAATCATCACCTGATAGCTCCAGTAGTTCAAGTAACCAGGAACAGAAAAACACAGTTGAGAGTGGGAGTGACAACACATAAATCCTGGACAACTATATTCTGGCTCGGGATAGAGAAAGAAGGCAAAACATGAGACCACCCTCTCGATATGAGGATGGAAAATTTGTAACATGTGTTTGGACCTTCACCGATATGACCCTTATTGTGTCCTAGGGGTTTCTTACCTCTGTGACGAATTTCACTTGCATAGCTCTGGGAGGTCTCATTTGATATTTGAGACCCCTTTTGGTTCGGGATATAGAAACCCTAGACAACTATATTCTGGCTCGGGATAGAGAAAGAAGGGAAAACATGAGACCACCCTCTCGATATGAGGATGGAAACTTTGTAGCTTACACACTAAATGTTGTTGAAGACTTGGAGATTGAAGAACCTAAATCGTATGCTGAAGCTATGAGAAGTCGAGAAAGAAGGTTTTTGAAATAGGCTGCTGAAGAAGAAATGGAATCCCACAGAAAGAATAGAACTTGGGACCTCATCGACAGACCTGTCAAGGCCAAGCCGGTTGGATGCAAATGGTTGTTTAAAATAAAACCAGGGATTCCAGGTGTTGAGGATAAGCGATTCAAAGGCAGGCTAGTTGCTAAGGGATATTCCCAAACAGAAGGAATTGATTACAACGAGATATTCTCACCAATTGTGAAACACGTCTCGATCAGAGTCATGCTCAGCATGGTAGTAAACCTAGACTTTGAGCTAGAGAAGATGGATGTAAAAAACGCTTTCTTACATGGAAGTGTGCCTATTGAGAAAATCCCTGTATGGCCTGAAGCAATCACCAAGGAGATGGAACCACCGTTTTAACAACTTCATGAAGGATCAATTGTTTGAGCGTAGCAGCAAAGACTTATGTGTCTATATGAGAGATGTCCAAACTGACAAAGCTGTATACCTACTACTATATGTCGATGACATGTTGATTGCCTCAGGAAACAAGATGGTCATCAAAGAACTGAAGGAGAAACTAAGTGGATAATTCGATATGAAAGAGTGCAATAGCCCTAGCGAAGAACCCAATACATCATGAGAGAACCAAACATATAGACATCAAGTTCAATTTCATTCGAGACCTAGTTGAATCAGGCGAAATTGTTCTAAACAAGATTCATACTACAGTAAACCCAGCAGACTTTCTTACAAAGACAGTACCTGGTCAGAAGTTCCAGCTTTGCTGCGAGCTTTTGAACATTCACTAATTGAAAAGAGACAGCTCCAGGTGACTTGTAGGTCTTGACTCCATCATTGCAATTCACAAGTAACATGATCAAGTTAGTAATTTCGAATTAGAGTTAATAGACAAATCACCGTGACAAAAAAGGTCACCTGGAGCCTAAGCAGAATCGAGAAGAGGACTCGATTCAGGTGGAGAAATCCCAGTTAACAGTCACGGGCTATTCTACTATGGAAGACTCAAGCATTCTTTTCGAGTCAACTTTACATCTGAGGATTCAGACACATGTCTCATCACCAATAGGCTCTAATCCTGATCCTCCTACATCAAATTACAAGAAATATCTATTTGTTAGCAACTAACTCGAGTACGTTACCCAACAAAGAAAAGGATTTCTGAGAGAAAGCTTATCTGGAAGAAGAACGGGGCATGTCAACAGGTCACTGAACCAAAAGGGGTCTCAAAGATCAAGTGAGACCTCCCAGAGCTATGCAAGTGAAGTTCGTCACAGAGGTAAGCAACCCCTGAGACACAATAAGGGTCGTATCAGTGAAGGTCCAAA
Source organism: Moricandia moricandioides (assembly GCA_905132885.1). Taxonomy (NCBI): domain Eukaryota; kingdom Viridiplantae; phylum Streptophyta; class Magnoliopsida; order Brassicales; family Brassicaceae; genus Moricandia; species Moricandia moricandioides. The sequence goes on from CAJHQQ010004256.1 coordinate 6,978, forward strand.
CACATGCAACAAAAGAGGACAACGAACCATAAGGTATATCTTACTTGGTCTACGGAGTGGGTGATGGTGGAGCTCGGATTTGAGCTCAGAGGCTTGTTGGTTTCTCAATCATGTCCAAGACATATCCACGAGCCACCGGAGGAGACATGCAATGAACAAACAGGTCAGCTCAAAGGGATCACGAAACCACTTGATACTTTCGTCAGAGAAATCTAAATCGCTTATGGGAAGAGATGAGGATTACCTGAGAAGTACCAGATAGGGAAGATGACGAAGCGACAACGAGACTTGCAACCATCGCTCTCGGAGAAGTAAATCGCTTCGCGGTGGAGAGAAAGTTCGAGAGAGAGAGTGAAGGAGACAAAGAGACACGGGACACAACAAGTACCCATCTAAAGCAATATGGGCTTGACTCTGGGCTTTTAGCCAAAAACGGTGGAGATTTGTGAAAGGGTTTTTCGCCCGAAAGCCCAAGAGTACTTTCGGGCCTGTTATGCTCTTTTGTTGACAGGCAAATAAGTCAACCCTAAACCCATATCAGGTGCACCATGTCAAAGCTAAGTGTATATATATACGTATGATCGACGTGAGAGAGCTGAAGCAGAAGACAGAGAGACATAATAAATCAAGGAAACACCAAGGTGTCAATAGCAATAAGAATCAGATATACCAGGAAGAAGCAAACAAGAAGGAGACAGCAATACAAGATAAATAGCTTAGGCTTAAGTGTAAACAAACTATCTAGCACGCTAAATTCGGTGAGATAGAGTCTCTTTGATCTATAGTGGATTTGAGAGTAGGATATCTCCCACGAGATGTACCGGTTCAAGTCCGGGAACTCCTTAAACTGATTGTGTCTTTACTTTGCCTTGTTTAGATCTAGGTCAAAGCGAAACTCAAACCTAATTAAACCTTAATATTATCTTGATATAATTGTTAACAGATTCCTTCTCTTGAGTTGATTTTTTGCAGGCGATGGATATGTTTACTCCTGGGAAGAGGAATGTTCGGCCGTATTGGCACGGGTAGGGAGACGGACGAGCTTGTTCCGCTCGAGTACAGTTTGAGTCCCAGATCGATCTGCCGCTCGGATCGTTGGTATTTCTTCTGGTGCTTAGCACAGTTTCGCTGTCTCAGGTGGTTTCTTCTCTTCGTATGTCGCAATTTAGCTGTTTCTATTAGAATATGTGCTGCTGATTTGAGTGATTATGTATGCTTTGAGTTGTATATGATACGAACATTAGCTTGTTCGTATTAGCATTTGACCAAAAGAATAATCTGAGAAATTGGTGACTGTGAACGATGATCAGTACGTTTTTGTGTGATAAAGTATGGTTTGAGATGCATATGACACCGAATGTAAGCTTGTTTGTGTGTATATTTTTCCTTTTTATATGATATACAAGTATGATTTGAGATATATATATATATATTTACAAAAGTAGACTACCGGAAGAGAAAGGGAAATGAGGTGAAAGAAGCTGGTGATGAAGCCTCTGAATCAGAAAGAGTTTACTTCATATTAAAATGAGAAGTATACCTTCAGCTGGACGGAGAGGCTTTGCAGTTACGAGTTTATGAGTGAGCTGTTTGTAGTTAAATAAAGAGTGTAGTTCATTTTATTCATTCATGCTTTGTTTGTTGAAACGCAGTGACGATATGAGTCTAGAGTCCACAGTCGATATGAGACAGATGATGATGGTGATCTCGTGATGAGAGTGATCCATTGTTATACAACAAAGCTGTATTCATTCTATTGATAATCAGTGAATCTTAGTATAGTCATTGTTATCTCTATAACTAAAGTCTATCATTGGTGCGGTGAAACTCGATCGATGCCACGCAACGCTGCAACCGAAGACGTAACGATGATCGGAGATGAATTGTAAGCTACATCGGCGTCCGAAGGACGGAGAGATCCGATTTGGCAAAGGATGCAAGACGATCTGGAATACATGCAAATCGGATGCGACAAGATATCTCTTGCTGATAAAGCTACGACGAATCGCTTGGACTCGATGGAGAAACAGATCAATGCTTTGGGAGCTGAGTCCAACACTAGATTCAGCGTTTTAGAGAACCAGATGATATCAATCAACGAAGTTCTAGCTCGAATCGAAGCAAACACGGTTCCAGTTCAAAGGCCAGGAAAAGAAATCGCTTCTTCCTCGCATGATCAACATAATCAGGTACCAAATACTTCTTCTGAATCGGAACAATCTCCAACACAACTAGGTTATCGGGGAATTCATAATACCTTAGCTAATCGGGAGTCAATGTTGAGAAAAGTGGAAATGCCTATATTTGATGGGCCTTTGTCTTTTGATTGGATATCGAGAGTGGAAAGGTTTTTCAGAATTGGGAATTACAATGAGGTAGAGAAACTACATCTGGTTTCCTTGAGCTTGGAGGGGCCGATATTAAACTGGTTCAATGGAGAGATGTTGAGTGATCCGTTTCAGAGTTGGCATCAATTCACAGAAAGAATGTTAGACAGGTTTGCGGGTCCTATTGACAATGATCCAGCAGCGAGGTTATTCTGTTTACAACAAGTGGGAGACATCACGGATTATGTCAATGAATTTGAGGCCTTGAGGAATCAAGTTACTGGAATTGATGAAAAAAATTTGATTAAGGTGTTTTACAACGGTCTAAAGTCAGAAATGAAGGAAGTTATCAGAATGAAAGAACCAGTGGGTCTTACCAACCACAAGCTTGCTGTTTTAAAGATGCAGAGCACAGCTTTCTGCAAGGTCATTAGCAATGCTTCAAACGGGGAATTTATGAAGAACAATCAGCGTTTTGGCTATGGTTTCAGACCTGTAAAACAATTCTCAGACAGACAAACTCCTTCGACGGGGACTAGCAAGGAAAATACACCACCAGGAGGACAATTATTACGGCCCAGACTCAGATTTTTGGATACTGAACTGGATAAAATGAGAAAAGAGAAGGTTTGTTTTAAATGACAAGCACCATGGACGCCAGCACATAAACAGGAGTGCCCTAATAAAGTTCTACGAGTTCTCACAGTCATAAACGGGTTGGATATGGAAATAGTTGATGAAGATACAAAAGATGAGACCCAAGCACAGTACTGTGATCATCAAACATTACGTACGCTATCTTTGAACTCATTCCTGGGGATTAACTCTCCAAAGACAACAAAATTGAAGGGTTTCTTCATCCAGCACAAAGAAGTGATAGTCATGCTCGATAGTGGAGCATCTCACAACTTTATTTCACCTAAAGTTGTGAACATGCTGCAATTGAAAGTTTTTGTTGACAGTAGCCTGGATGTGTTGTTGGGTAATGGAGTGACTGTGAAAGCCTTGGGAGTTTGCCGATCAGTCACATTCCAGTTAAGCGAAACCAACTTCACCACTGAATTCATCTCTCTAGAACTGGGAAATGTTGATGTGATACTCGGTGTTCAGTGGCTTGAAACCTTAGGCAAATGTGAGGTTGATTGGAAGGAGCAGTTCCTTTCATTTGCCTATAAAGGGAATAGAGTGACTTTGTTGGGTGATAAATCCCTACATTGCACAAAATTCTCCTTCAAGTCACTTAGCCCGGTCTATACGAGTGGTAAAACAAGAAGGGAAGGATTGCTTGCCACTGGTATAGCTACATCAACCACCCCGGATACGTCACCAAAACTCTCACTGCTAATGGAAGAATACAAGGATATCTTTGTGGTTCCCACGAGCTTACCGCCTTTTTGAGGAAAAGAACATGCCATTAATTTTCTTCCAGGTGTTACAGCAGTTTCTGTTAGACCTTATCGACATCCCCATGCTAGTAAAATGGCTATGGAACAGATGGTGACAGAGATGCTCTCCACAGGAATTATTCAAGCAAGTACGAGTCCATTTTCAAGTCCGGTACTGCTTGTAAAGAAAAAAGATGGATCACTGTGATTCTGCGTGGATCACAGAGCGTTAAATAGGGCTACTATACTGGATAAATACCCAATCCCAGTTATAGATCAACTCTTAGACGAGCTTCACGGAGCAACCTTATTTACTAAACTTGATCTTCGTTCTTGTTACCATCAAATCAGAATGGTAGAAGCTGACATTGATAAGACTGCTTTCAGGACAATAGAGGGTCATTATGAGTTTTTGGTAATGCCTTTCGGCCTTACCAATGCCCCAGCTACGTTTCAAGCTCTGATGAATAAGGTTTTCAAGCCATTCCTTAGAAGATTTGTGTTGGTTTTCTTTGACGATATACTCATCTACAGTCCTGATTTAGCAAGACATGAAGATTACGTGAGACAAGTCTTTCAAGTTCTGAGAGAACAAACACTGTTTGCTAATCTGAAGAAATGTACTTTTGGGGCCAATAAGGTGGAGTATTTGGGACACATGATTTCTGCACAAGGTGTTACTACTGACTCAGCAAAAACGGAAGCTATGAATGCTTGGCCAAACCCTAAATCGGTTAAACAATTACGTGGATTTCTTGGATTAACTTGTTATTACCATCGGTTTATCAAGAATTATGGAAGCATTGCAAGACCTTTAACGTCATTACTGAAGAAGGATCAGTTTACATGGTATCAAGAGTCACAAACTGCATTTGACACATTGAAGAAAGCGATGGTAAGTGCTCCTGTGTTAGCCTTACCAGACTTCCAGCAAGTATTCGTAGTGGAATCTGATGCTTCCGGTTTTGGGTTGGGGGCAGTTCTCATGCAGAATCGAAAACCAGTGGCATTTTTTAGTCATGCGTTGACTACGAGGGAACAGTTGAAACCAGCATATGAAAGAGAACTGATGGCCATTGTTATGGCAATTAGGAAATGGAAGCACTACTTACTTGGTCGAAAATTTCATGTTCATACTGATCAGCGAAGTTTGAAATTTCTTTTGGAGCAGAAGGAGGTGAATCTTGAATACCAAAAGTGGTTAACTAAGTTGTTGGGGTTTGACTTCGACATCTTTTACAAACCAGGTCCAGAGAATAAGGCAGCAGATGGTTTATCCCGCTCTATGTCGATCTCTACGCTGTTGTTAGCTTTAACCACTCCTACGGTTCTTCAGTGGGAGGACTTATATAAAGAGATTAAAGAGGATAAAAAGATACAGGATATTATCCTACAACTTCAGCGGGGAGAATTGGTTTCTCAAAAGTATAAGGTGACTGATGAGAAGTTATGGTCTAAACAACGTCTGGTGGTTCCTTAAACGTCTCAATTTATTTCACTGATCTTACACGAAGCGCATAATAGTAAATCAGGGGGTCACTCCGGAGTATTAAAGACAGTTAAGAGGTTCAGTGTTCTTTTTACTGGGCTGGAATGTACAAACAGATTCAGAAATATGTAGCTGCTTATGGTATATGTCAGACACATAAACACTCAACACTATCACCAGCAGGCTTACTTCAGCCCTTACCGATTCCGGCACTGATTTGAGAAGATATCAACATGGATTTCATTGAGGGTTTACCAACTTCTAATGGCTTTAATGTGATTCTGGTTATCATTGATCGGCTCAGTAAATTTGCACATTTTGTGAGTCTCAAACACCCTTTTACCGCATTGGATGTGGCTAAGAAGTTCATCAATGAAGTAGTAAAGTTACATGAATTTCCTAAAAGCATTGTTTCGGATAGAGATAGATTTTTTTTGAGTGCCTTCTGGACTGAGGCTTTTCGTCTTGCGGGAACGTCTTTAAAGTACAGCACTGCTTTCCATCGGCAGACCGATGGGAAATCCGAAGTTTTGAATCCCTGTCTAGAAACATACCTCTGTTTTTTCACCTCATCACACCCAAGGACATGGCACTCATACTTAGCATGGGCAGAGTTGTGGTACAATACAACGTATCACTAGTCTTTGAAGACAAAACCCTTCAAGGTTGTGTATGGCCGTGATCCTCCACCACTACTTCGTTTTGAACAGGGATCAATTGTGAATTTTGAATTGAAGAAAGCATTAAAAGACAGAGACGACGCTCTTGATGAGTTGAAGCGCACATTATCGAGAGCTCAGGATATTATGAAGCATCAAGCTGATAAATCTAGAAGGGAGTTAGAATTGGCTGTAGGAGATATGGTGTATTTGAAGTTGCAGCCTTATCGACAGAAGACAGTGGCCAAATGTTTCAATCAGAAGCTTGCCGCCAAATTTTATAGCCCTTACCGTGTTTTGGAACGAATTGGCAAGACGGCTTATAAACTACAACTTCCACCAGAGGCTCGCGTCCATCCAGTCTTCCATATATCTCTGTTGAAACCGGCATTGGGTTTTAGTGATCAGAGCAATTCTCTTCCCCCGGGTTGTATTACGGAAATTGATGTGCTGATGATACCGGCATATGTGTTGGAAAAGCGTTACAATGACAGAGGGGAGCTGGAGTTATTGATTCAGTGGAAAGACAAGTCGTCGTTGGAAAATTCTTGGATGCTTTATCAATAGTTCGTAACTTGTTTTCCTGATTTCCAACTTGAGGGCAAGCTGGATTTCGATGGGGGAAGTATTGATAGGTTCAGAAAAGTATACTACCGGAAGAGAAAGGGATATGAGGTGAAAGAAGCTGGTGATGAAGCCTCTGAATCAGAAAGAGTTTAATTGATATTAAAAAGAGAAGTAGACCTTCGGCTTGACGGAGAGGCTTTGCAGTTACGAGTTTATGAGTGAGCTGCTTGTAGTTAAATAAAGAGTGTAGTTCATTTTATTCATTCATGCTTTGTTTGTTGAAACTCAGTGACGATATGAGTCTAGAGTCCAAAGTCGATATGAGACTGATGATGATGATGGTGATCTCATGATGAGAGTGATCCATTGTTATACAACAAAATTGTATACATTCTATTGATAATCAGTGAATCTTAGTATAGTCTTTGGTATCTCTATAACTAAAGTCTATCAATATATATATATATATATATATGATACGAACGTAAGCTTCTTCGTGTGTATATTTGTTCTTTTTATATGATGTAACTTATGCTTGTTTTGTTGGTTAGCATAATCTTTACATTCTTACAGGAAACTGTGGAGAAATTCAACTTTTATTTTACCAGTAAAAATATTTCCAAAAAAAAAATATGTTTCTAACTTTTTAGTTGTTTTTGGTCGGTACCTTTTTTCCATTTTTCTTTTTGTTTTTTTGACCTTTTTGTTAATTCTGGAATTCAGGGAACTGAGATCTTCTAAAACACCCAAACATTCTGAAATATAAATTGAAAACCCTTACCAAAACACTGATCTTTTAAAAGTGAAAACTAAAGCACCGAGCTATCTCCTAAGTTCACTCTAAATCCCAATAATTGTAGCATTGAAATTTTTTGTAATTCGAAAATTCTTATTTATTAGCTGTCTCTACTATTTAGATAGAATATCATCACTCTTTTTTATTAAAAAACTAAAAAAAACTTCATAAACGGGTGGGACTAAACAGGACCAAGAGGTATCCACAGAAGAAATTCTTTGTACTTCTCTTTTTTGGAAGAAAAGGAGGATCTAGACAAAATCAATAAAATAGAAAAATCAGAGTTAATGGAAAAGAAAAAATTAATATGGATGATGAATTCCACGTTCGAACGTACTATAACTATAAAACAGTTTCCAAAAATCGAGATGGAAATAGAGAAAATTTAAATTATAATTAAGGTTCAAGTCTAACGGTCTGTTAAAATGTCTCAACTGAACACAAAATAAACAATAATATGTAAAAGTAATCTGTATACATAATGTTCACCTCGCACACGGTTCTGGTCTTAACCTAATATTTAATAAAAAGGAGAAAAGGAAAACTTATGAAGAAGATAAACACGAATTATGGAGATAAGTAAAAGTGTGAGAAAAATGGAAAAAGGATAAGTTTACTCGATGGGAAAAAGGGCGACCAAAAGAGCAGTCTATAAACAAAGGCTGAGACATAAGAGAGAAGGAAAAAATATTTGCTATAGAAATTCTCTGAACATAGAAACCTTGGCTTTATTTTCTTATGTTTACTTACGAGCTGCGATTCACATAGTTATCTTAGGCTTAGGTGGTTAGCATATCAAACTTAGAGAGATCTACTTCCTCACATTATTCAATTCCGTTGTAATCTTGCTAGCAGGCAAACCTCATATATTGTTCTCTCTGAAACGCTCTTGCATGAATTCAGAATAAAGTCTACTTATTTTTCAGTCTGTATTTACTGTATTTTATCGCACATATTTTCTGATTATTGTTCGTTATCATTGGCTATCGTACAACATATGGTACCCCCAAAAAGTTAATATATATATCGAGTGAGATGTTTCGAGTTATTGCGATAAGATACCCCCCCCCCCCCCCCCACTATTCAATTCCGTTGTAATCTTGCTAGCAGGCAAACCTCATATATTGTTCTGTCTGTGAAACGCTCTTGCATAAATTCAGAATAAAGTCTACTTGTTTTTCAGTCTATTTTTACTGTATTTTATCGCACATACTTTCTGATTACTGCTTGTTATCATTGGCTATCGTACAACATATGGTACCCCCAAAAAGTTAATATATATATCGAGTGAGACGTTTCGAGTTATTGCGATAAGATATTCCCCCCCCCCAACTATTGTCCAACAATCAAACACGCATTACACTATGGTATTTTTGTACATTTTTATGATGCATATTAGGTTTGATAGTGTGAACCAGAGCGCGAAACTATAGAGACCATCGGGAAAGATTGTTTGAACTTGGGGTAATATTTTGGGAATTCTGATCAAATATTTTTATTTTAAATCTATATATTTTCATAATTGGATCTTGAATTCCATTAATAAAGTTGCAGTATTACTTCGTATTAATCCTCTAAAAAATTGGTTCGATCTTTACTTAGAATTTTCATTGTGTTTTCAAATATTTCTATGTCGGGGTGATTCAATTTGGTATCAGAACTGGGTAGGCCACTCAGTTCTATCATGGCTGGCCGCTTTTCAGAAATCGGTTTTTTTGGTAAGGCATCACCATGGATTTTACCACTTTTAGACAATGGTATATGTGCTTTTTAGGATATACTATATGTGTTTAGAGTCTACTTTAGAGTGTTTTCAGGTCTAGGTACGTTTTGGAGAAATGTGGAGATTATGGAGCATTCTGGAGTTTAATGATGAAGAAACTCGTAGTTGCTGAAGACTTAGAAGTCAGAGTCGAGATTCCAGATGTTTGTCGATCGACAACACCCTGTTGGTATCAATCGACAGCGACACAAAGGATTGGACTGACTTGTTCATGACCGACTTGAAGCCCAAGTCCCATATAATTACAAGAATACCCCTAGACGACCTAATACCTATTTATTTATATGCTTTGATATTTTAGAGAAAGAGAGAGACACAAGAAGGTTTTATATTATCCTACGGGTTTTAGTAGTTTTGGAGAGAAGATCAAGACTCCTTCAGAGATTTGTATTAGAGATTCCTTTCTGGTCGGGTGAGATTCCTTTCTGGTCGGATCGATCTTATCCATGGTCGGATCCGGTCTAGTCTAATCCAATGGTTATTGCATCCACATCAATTGGTTCATAACACTCCCCCTTGGATATTATAACCATATAGAGCTCATAATACGTTTGGTATGTTGCCTCTTTAAAACCTAACATGTAAAACCCTTTTGGGATAAAATCACAGTTAGGAAAAAGAGAACAACCGTATTACTCCCCCTGATGAATTCACCATTATAGATCTTTCAATCTTCTCATTTCTATCTTGTGTACCATCTTCTGAACGTAGAGGTTGACAAAAATTTGATGAATAAATCGGCTGAGCTTATCACTTGACCATACTTGTACTTATTTCAACTTCTTTGTTGTTGTGTACACCACAATGTGGTCGGATATGTTGTCCTTGACTAATCATCTTCACGACTTCATCACTCATGGTAGATCACGGATTGTGCTATCAACTGTGCTTTAATCTGATCAATCCACTATCAACCATAACTGAATGCATTATCGACCAGCTCCATGGATCACCAATATTGGTCGATGGTCAGCTTCATTGATCTTCATAGATGTTGGTTGGATCTTCTTTGCCTTCTGATAAGTCACTTATGTATTGCCATTATTTCTGAGTGGTTGAATAATATTGCGGCCTTGTTTCTTTTCATTGATTTCCACGTAATGGTTGTTCATCCATCAATGAATATATATAACCTGTTTGTGATCTTTGCATTATATGGATCAAATAGAAAAACCTGAAAACCTGTATTAGCAAAACCATTTAACCCCTCTTTGGTTTGGTTAGTTTGGTTAGTATAAAACAAACTTAAATCCTTTGTTTCTTGTAAATAACAAAGTATATATAATGGTTACCATTAGTTCCTTAGAACCTTTCTTTTACCTTTCTTCATCATCAGCTATATTTTAAATTATGCATACTTATATGCATGCTGATGGATCATGGTTATGATTAGTATATCCATTAGATATAGATCTGGTTATCCATTTGAATCAATGGTTGTCTATATGGCACCTATGGCCAACGACTTTAGCATTCGTGGTTGGGTCTTGTGGTTCAGTGTATACACCACGACCTCTTTCTTAACCACAGACATATTTTATTTCTTTCTTTGACCGTTATGGTCTTATATGGTCGTATGGTCGTCAATAATTATATCGACCATTATGGCCTTGCCATTTTATCGGCCGTGCCTCGAACATAACTCTTTTGGTCGTATGGGCTTTTGCCCGTATGCATATTTGTGGCCGTATGATCAACCACTTTGGTTTCTCTGACCTTAATTCTCTTGGTCACATGGTCGTCCATAAGGTTTTCCTGGCTGTAATCAACATGGCTTATAGGAACCTTGGATAATTCTGTTATTGCCGCGGCTGTATGATCGCTTTGGCTATAGGGCCCTCGATCACGTTGGTTACCATGGCTGTATGTTGGGCCATACCCTATGTCAATGTCTCGACCACAGCCATTATGGCCATTATGGTCGGCATGGTGGGATTCACATTTTCTTCGACCATCTTACTGAATTATAGACCAAATCATATATTATGAACCAAATGATCATAATGAATCGATAACTTATATCGTTTTGAAGCCAGTCAACTTTTCTTTAAGTTGGTTCATTATAAACACAAGGAATTTCATTTCTTATATGAATATATGAACTGATTTGGATTGTTCTTATAGAACTCCTTCACAGATTATCATTTGGTCGACCATATTATATTATATGCAGTTGCATCTGCGTCAGTTCATAGACGGCTAAGGAACAAAACCGTTCTTTGAGAATTTCTTTTCTCATCTTTATGGTACCTTTAGTATCTTTATCCAATGATTAATATATTGCTTACTACATCATCATTTCTTTCCAGACATTATCAATTTCGAATTGTAGTAGCATCCACCACAGATCTTATACCATTTTATAATCTGTTCCTTGGTCTCTGTGAGTATCCTTGTGTAATCAAGCCATTCTTTAAATGCTTTAAGTAGGAATATGAATACCTTAGATCAGATGGTCATATCCTATATCTCACGATTTCTTTTATCTCACAAGACCCATTTATCCACTGGTTTATCAGATGACGTTATATGGCCAATATGTCCATCTCTTATATAGATTCTTTAAATCTTTCTTTAAACCCCACGTTTTCTTTTAACTTTATATGTATGAGTACTCACACGTGGTTTTATGATCCTCGCTTTATATTTTATATTCAAGTGCTACCTTGTTTGCGCTTTCTTATATATCATTGGTATCGATACCCTTTTCTGCGTTCCATTGTATTCAAGACATAACATAGTTTGATTGCAATCATATGACCTTTAATATAATGGTGTTTGGCGTCCCAAATCACCTTCAGTACCATGGAATTTGGCGTCCCAAATTCCATTGTATGGTATCTTATATTTTGGTCGACCATTTTCTATGTCTGGGATGGTTTCCTTTATGACCTCGGGAATTTATCATTTCTATGCACCATTTTTCTTTCCTTCCGAGGTTCCTTTATCTTATGGAACATATTGGTCTATCTTGTATAGACTCTGTAGCAACTTGATTGTGTCTCTTCTAGGACAACAAATTCGTTTGGTGCAAGCTGGTATGACTTTTTGGGTCAATGTGTCTGGCATCTAGTTCTGCTAGCTTTTATATCATTTGGACGTCTTATATTTACTAGTCCGAGGATCTTGCCAAGACAATGATGGTTAATACCATTCTCTTTTTCTCTTTACCAGCTTATAACTTTCTCCCTTTTAATGTTGGATGATCAGATTACTGAGGTCAATGTAATATGTGTTCTTGGCCACTAATTAGATCACCCATGTTTGGCTCAAGACATTTTAAAAACTCGTGGGAGAAAGATATTTTTTCATCCAACATATATTCTCATTCTCAATCCTCTTCTGAGGTTCCATCTTAAGTGGACATATGTCTGTGGTGGTATATTCAGATTCTCTTAAGATATTTTATGTATATGTCTAGTTTATGACCCTTAATCTGAGATGAGAATATCTATGCTCACTTATATGGCCTGATGCATATTAATCTTAAACATGTAAATTCATGTGTCATCAAGCATTAGGTAGTGGCCTTTGTATTTGAAAAAATTCGGCCAAGTTTTACCATGGTCATGGACCTTGTCACACGCGATTGTTGTATGTTAATGGATCACGGTTTGTCCTCACTCCCCCTCATGGACATACTATAATCACGTGGTGCTTGGGACAATAGAGCCTAATGAGTTTCCCTTGTGCACATGTTACACAACGTGAGATTTTATGGGATAACTCTTTGTGCCTTTTGTAATATTTTATTTGCATCAAGTTTGGACTTGGATGGCTAATCCAGTCAATGCCATAAGGTATTCATGATACCATGGCTTTTGCCTTTATCATACTGATCCTTAGCATAGTCTAGATCAGAGTATATAGGTATAGTCTTTGACCACTTTTCTTATAAGGCTTTAGGCAATTTTCTTATAATCTGAAAGGAACTTTTGTTTCCTTTTCCCATTGGTTCAATGTGGAAACCATCCATGCTTAAGTATTTGTAACTCAATGGGTCTTTTATTTGGGTGAATAAATTTGTGCCCCTTTAGGCAATGCCTTTAGTCGTGGTCTATATTAGATTGACTATCCTTTCATTTTCATTTATCAATCAATAAAACATAAATGACACTCATGGAAATGACATTATATAAATGTCAAACACCAAAACAAGTTTTAATCAAACGATCAAGGATTACAGATGTCGAATTTATTTATCATCTTTGAGACAACCAGAAGTCTCATATTATAGTAAATCATCCTTATCATGATCAAAATCGTTTTCATCATCTTGGACTATCATGTGGGCTTTAGGATTCTTTCCCTTCAAACTTTCTTGATGTAGATCACATAAATGTTTGGGAGTCCTTCAAGTTTTTGCCCAATGACTGCTCATTCCACACCTATGGCACACTGATTTGGTCGGCTGTGAGGGTTTGAAATGATTCCCTCGGCCTCGTCCATTTTCTTGACCATACGAGTTACTTTGGACTCTATCTCGGCTATAGTCTCGACCGTATGGGCTTCCTCGACCGTGGTCATAAGGACCTCGACCGCGGCCACGTCCTTGCCATTTTCCACGGCCTCGACCGTGTTGGCTATTAGTATGAACGTGGTTTGCCTCTTTATCAGCATTAGTGGCTGCGTGTGCCTCAAGTAATGGTGTGGATCCTGGATGTCTCATTTCACTGTTTCTCATTAGCAATTCATTGTTCTGCTCAACAAGGAGCAAACAAGAAATAAGATCAGCATAAGTGGTGAAGCCTTTCTCACGATATTGTTGTTGAAGCAACACATTGCTTGAGTGGAACGTGGAAAAGGTTTTCTCAAGCATATCCTTATCTGTAATTGTTTCCCCACACAGTTTCAATTTTGAAAAGATCTTAAACAGTGCAGAATTTTACTCATCCACAAACTTATAGTCTTGGATTCTGAGGTGTGTCCAATCGTAACGAGCTCTGGGTAAGATCACCGAACTTTGGTGATCATATCTGCTTTTCAGCTCTGTCCAGAGCTCGAGAGGATTTTCAATAGTTAAGTACTGATTCTTGAGACTCTCTGCCAAGTGATGTCTTATTATTAGTATGGCTCGGTATCTATCTATCTCATTGACGTTATTATCGTCCACAATACTTTCACCGAGTCCTTTTGATTTTAAGATGATCTTGGTGTCAAGCGCCCATTGGAGGTAATTATCTCCAGATAGATTAAGGGCCGCATATTCCAAGTTATTGATTTTCGACATCTGAGATCATTTGATTATGAGTTTTAGAATTCAGAATTTTATAAACCTAATTTAGTTATACTTGGTAAACCTAATCAAGTTCTGATTAGTAAACCTAATCAAGTTATGTTTAGGAAACCTATTTAGGTTATTATTAGGTTTAGGTTTCGAATTAGGTTTAGGGTTCATATTTGTGTAGATTAACAGCCTAGCGATTCTAATTGAATTTAGGTTTTGTAGATTAACAATCCTAGCAATCAGTTTGTAGGTGATCAATCAATCAAACAAACAATCAAGCAATCAATCCAATTTGTTTTTTAAAATTAGGGTTTTAGAAAACCGAATTAGGTTTAGGGTTTAAAACAATCCTATCAATCTTAATTAAATTTAAAATTAGCGTTTCATTGATTAACAACCAAACACCAGGATTTCTATGTGATTTGCAATCAGACTACTCAATCAATCAAGCAATTCAATCAATGGACTTGTACCCTATGTGAACAGGATGAGATTCCCTAAACTATCCAGCGACCTAGCAAAGCTCTATCATCAGTTTATAAATTAGGGTTTAATCGGATTACCTTAACCTCAAGTAGGGTTGAACGGTCCACCGAGATTGGTCGCGGGTCGCGTACGGGCTGGTCGCAGGTCCTGTGACTTATCGGGTGGTGGTCCTGCGTGTATCGAGTGCTGGTGGTGCGTATGTACGTGGATGGTGTTTCCTATCAGGTGATGCTGTTTGCGTTTGTTCGGGTGTATCGGCTGCTGCTTGTGGTCGTGTGTCCGTGGGTTAGCCAGTATACCTCTATCGGGTGTTGCAGGTGGTGTATCGGCTTGTTCGCGGGTGTGTGTGTGTACGCAGACGATATCATGTGTACGCGGGTGTGCTTATCGCGGATGGTGATCAGACGGGTGAGCTTTGTATTGGGTGATTCCATGTGTCAATGTGTCTGGCATCTAGTTCTGCTAGCTTTTATATCATTTGGACGTCATATATTTACTAGTCTGAGGATCTTGCCAAGACAATGATGGTTAATACCATTCTCTTTTTCTCTTTACCAGCTTATAACTTTCTCCCTTTTAATGTTGGATGATCAGATTACTGAGGTCAATGTAATATGTGTTCTTGGCCACTAATTAGATCATCCATGTTTGGCTCAAGACATTTTAAAAACTCGTGGGAGAAAGATATTTTTTCATCCAACATATATTCTCATTCTCAATCCTCTTCTGAGGTTCCATCTTAAGTGGACATATGTGTGTGGTGGTATATTCATATTCTCTTAAGATATTTTATGTATATGTCTAGTGTATGACCCTTAATCTGAGATGAGAATATCTATGCTCACTTATATGGCCTGATGCATATTAATCTTAAACATGTAAATTCATGTGTCATCAAGCATTAGGTAGTGGCCTTTGTATTTGAAAAAATTCGGCCAAGTTTTACCATGGTCATGGACCTTGTCACACGTGATTGTTGTATGTTCATGGATCACGGTTTGTCCTCACTCCCCCTCATGGACATACTATAATCACGTGGTGCTTGGGACAATAGAGCCAAATGAGTTTCCCTTGTGCACATGTTACACAACGTGAGCTTTTATGGGATAACTCTTTGTGCCTTTTGTAATATTTTCTTTGCATCAAGTTTGGACTTGGATGGCTAATCCAGTCAATGCCATAAAGTGTATAATTTTCGTGGGTATTCATGATACCATGGCTTTTGCCTTTATCATACTGATCCTTAGCATAGTCTAGACCAGAGTATATAGGTATAGTCTTTGACCACTTTTCTTATAAGGCTTTAGGCAATTTTCTTATAATCTGAAAGGAACTTTTGTTTCCTTTTCCCATTGGTTCAATGTGGAAACCATCCATGCTTAAGTATTTGTAACTCAATGGGTCTTTTATTTGGGTGAATAAATTTGTGCCCCTTTAGGCAATACCTTTAGCTGTGGTCTATATTAGATTGAGTATCCTTTCATTTTCATTTATCAATCAATAAAACATAAATGACACTCATGGAAATGACATTATATAAATGTCAAACACCAAAACAAGTTTTAATCAAACGATCAAGGATTACAGATGTCGAATTTATTTATCATCTTTGAGACAACCAGAAGTCTCATATTATAGTAAATCATCCTTATCATGATCAAAATCGTTTTCATCATCTTGGACTATCATGTGGGCTTTAGGATTCTTTCCCTTCAAACTTTCTTGATGTAGATCACATAAATGTTTGGGAGTCCTTCAAGTTTTTGCCCAATGACTGCTCATTCCACACCTATGGCACACTGATTTGGTCGGCTGTGAGGGTTTGAAATGATTCCCTCGGCCTCGTCCATTTTCTTGACCATACGAGTTACTTTGGACTCTATCTCGGCTATAGTCTCGACCGTATGGGCTTCCTCGACCGTGGTCATAAGGACCTCGACCGCGGCCACGTCCTTGCCATTTTCCACGGCCTCGACCGTGTTGGCTATTAGTATGAACGTGGTTTGCCTCTTTATCAGCATTAGTGGCTGCGTGTGCCTCAAGTAATGGTGTGGATCCTGGATGTCTCATTTCACTGTTTCTCATTAGCAATTCATTGTTCTGCTCAGCAAGGAGCAAACAAGAAATAAGATCAGCATAAGTGGTGAAGCCTTTCTCACGATATTGTTGTTGAAGCAACACATTGCTTGAGTGGAACGTGGAAAAGGTTTTCTCAAGCATATCCTTATCTGTAATTGTTTCCCCACACAGTTTCAATTTTGAAAAGATCTTAAACAGTGCAGAATTTTACTCATCCACAAACTTATAGTCTTGGATTCTGAGGTGTGTCCAATCGTAACGAGCTCTGGGTAAGATCACCGAACTTTGGTGATCATATCTGCTTTTCAGCTCTGTCCAGAGCTCGAGAGGATTTTCAATAGTTAAGTACTGATTCTTGAGACTCTCTGCCAAGTGATGTCTTATTATTAGTATGGCTCGGTATCTATCTATCTCATTGACGTTATTATCGTCCACAATACTTTCACCGAGTCCTTTTGATTTTAAGATGATCTTGGTGTCAAGCGCCCATTGGAGGTAATTATCTCCAGATAGATTAAGGGCCGCATATTCCAAGTTATTGATTTTCGACATCTGAGATCATTTGATTATGAGTTTTAGAATTCAGAATTTTATAAACCTAATTTAGTTATACTTGGTAAACCTAATCAAGTTCTGATTAGTAAACCTAATCAAGTTATGTTTAGGAAACCTATTTAGGTTATTATTAGGTTTAGGTTTCGAATTAGGTTTAGGGTTCATATTTGTGTAGATTAACAGCCTAGCGATTCTAATTGAATTTAGGTTTTGTAGATTAACAATCCTAGCAATCAGTTTCTAGGTGATCAATCAATCAAACAAACAATCAAGCAATCAATCCAATTTGTTTTTTAAAATTAGGGTTTTAGAAAACCGAATTAGGTTTAGGGTTTAAAACAATCCTATCAATCTTAATTAAATTTAAAATTAGCGTTTCATTGATTAACAACCAAACACCAGGATTTCTATGTGATTTGCAATCAGACTACTCAATCAATCAAGCAATTCAATCAATGGACTTGTACCCTATGTGATCAGGATGAGATTCCCTAAACTATCCAGCAACCTAGCAAAGCTCTATGATCAATTTATAAATTAGGGTTTAATCGGATTACCTTAACCTCAAGTAGGGTTGAACGGTCCACCGAGATTGGTCGCGGGTCGCGTACGGGCTGGTCGCAGGTCCTGTGACTTATCATGTGGTGGTCCTACGTGTATCGAGTGCTGGTGGTGCGTATGTACGCGGATGGTGTTTCCAATTGGGTGATGCTGTTTGCGTTTGTTCGGGTGTATCGGTTGCTGTTTGTGGTCGTGTGTCCGTGGGTTAGCCAGTAAACCTCTATCGGGTGATGCAGGTGGTGTATCGGCTTGTTCGCGGGTGTGTGTGTGTACGCGGACGATATCAGGTGTACGCGGGTGTGCTTATCGCGAATGGTGATCAGCCGGGTGAGCTTTGTATTGGGTGTGTAGGGTAAAGAGAGAGAGATTGAATCGATGGGAGTTTTTAGGATTAGGGTTCTTGACGGCTGAGTATTAGGGTTTATGAGTTTCGAATAAGCTTAAAGTTTATGAGAGACGTATCGTGCTGATAACGTGTTAAGAAAATAATGGGGGAACTTGTCTGTATTATTCATATCATCGAAGGTGCCCTTTATATATAGGGAGTTACAATAGACCGTCATTAGATAAATGGTCATATAACATTCCTAGATAGACATAGAAAAGGTAAACATGATCCCACAAGGAAAAGGAAAAGTCTTGGTCGATCCTTATCCATATTGGCCGATGGTATATTCCTTTTGGTCGGGTGAGATTCTTTTCTGGTCGGATCGATCTTATCCATGGTCGGATCCGGTATAGTCTAATCTAATGGTTATTGCATCCACATCAATTGGTTCATAACATTCTATTCAGATATTTATTATTCTTTCTTGATTATTTCTGAGTAGTCTTTTTTGTTAGAGCTAGGGTTTTATTATAGTTTTTATGTATTGCTAATTATAGAACTGCTAGGGTAAATCCATAAGGATCCTTCATCATAATTGGTCTTATTGCTTGTGTTGTAGATTAGCTAACTAGAACCCTGAACTTAGGATATAGATAAATATAACTGTGGGAATTATACCTGATAATAATTATGTTGAGGTAGGTTGTTAGACGGAAGTCGAAAGGTGGTCTAAATTAACTTAGTGAACATATTGAGTAGGACGATAATGCTTGTCTAAGGTAGTATCGATCGATAGCTTTCCATTGTATCGATCGACACTCGTTCTTTGCTCGTAGGTCGAAAGCTAGACCATATACTTAGTCATCTAATTAGACTAGCAACGATAGCTGGATATCTTTCTTTCGTATTCGAGTTCTAGGACAGTTTACAACATATCCTTAGCATCTATATAACAATACTATAACCTGAAACCCTAGATCTAGCAATTCATTCTCATAAGTTTACAAACCAAATCTCAATTGATTTCTATTGTCTTCTGCTTTATAATCATTTTCCTTGCTTAATCCTTATATTTATAAATCTATATTGTGCCCATGCTCCCTGTGGATTTGACCCCTAAGTACTACAATTGATTCTCTTATTTGAAAGAGTAAAGTTGTTCATAGGGTAATTTTAGTGATATCAAATTTAGCGCCATTGCCGGAGAGCATTGGATTCACCATTAGATTCAATTGATAGATTTCGTCTAAGTTTTTCTTATTTCACTTACTAAACAAAAAATTTTCTTTGTCTTACAGGTGCATGTCCAGCAGTACCAGAAGCACAAGGAAAAAGCCCTATTATTCTTAGACCCTGCTTTGTTAGAATGTACAATCCACAAAGAGAGACACACGATATTGATCGACAACAAAACTCCTCTATCAATCGCTACTTGTGAGCGAGCAATGATCGACAGCAATACAACTTCGTCAATCGACACTAACCCCGAGCAAGCAACATAATGGCAACACTTGAACTAACGAGGGATGAGAACGGAGACCTGCATGACCAAGAAGGTCATCTGCGTAATGCAGGAAGTTAAACACTTGATGGTCAAGGGGCTGTATTCCCTGAACTAGAGGAAGCTGCTAGAGAAGCTTTTGGAACTCTCTCTCAAACTTCTCAAACTCGAACGTTGGCTGACTACAACCATCCAGATCAGTACTAAGCCGACAGATCGCCACTCGTTCCCCTTACTTTCCAAAAGAAGGATTTGGAGCTGAAGCATGCATACATTGCACTCGTGGGACATACACCTTATCATGTCCACCCACAAGAGCATCTGATGGACCATTTTAAGAGGTTCAAGGATCTAGTTCTGCTATCAAAGCTAATGGAGTCCCTGAGAACTATCTGCTATGTAAGCTTTTCAAGTACTCACTTGCTAGAGATGCTTCATATTGGCTTAAGGAGTTACCACTTGGATCTCTTACAAACTAGGATGACATCAAGAACGCCTTCCTGCGTAATTTATTTGATGACTTACGATATGAAGACTTGAGGAATATAATTGCTACATTCACACAAGAACCTGCATAATCATTCAAGAGCTCCTGGATCAGATTCAAATCATATCAGAGAGATTGTCTACACCAAGGATTCAACGAGGTACATCTGCTTAGTACCTTCTTTAGAGGCATCGTAGTGGTTTACAGATGGCGCTAAACACTGCAAGTGATGGTAATTTCACCACTAAGAATCTAGAAGAGGTTGTGAGACTTATTGAGAACTTGGCATCTAGCAATAGTACCATGAACACTGATTTGGATAGGAGAATATCGGCAACCATACTTGGCAAGGAGAAAATGAATGAAGTTCAGGCCAAGCTAGAAAATATTCACAAGATTCTCAAGAAGCATGTCAGTTTTGAAGATGATGTAGAGGCTGTTGATACCGCCAGTGACAAGGGAGATGAAGAGGATGTGAACTACATCAGTGGTACTGGTTTTCAGAAGTGTGGAAACAGGAACTTAAATGGTAATTAGCATCATGTGTTTTTATTGTTATAGCAGGGTATAAATATCCTAAACAATTAACTATCAGATTAACCCTTAATCCTAACACACAAAACAATACTCTTGCCAAGAGAGATCATGTGTAGTACTTAGGGATCGAATCCACAGAGAACAATGGCACACAATACATTTATTATTTCTAAATACTAAGGTAGGTGATTATATATTTGTTGGTAACAAGTAATCCATTTAAGGAAATATTCCTTATCAGAAGGTGTAGATAAAATGTTGATGCAATTTAGAAATATGCTAGTAATGTAAATATGGAAATATGCTAATAATGTAAATATGTTAGATCTAGGGTTTCAAGCTTAATGAAATATAGGAAATAAGATGCACATATATGTAAAAATTCTAGAACTCAAATATTAACTATTCTGACCTTTTTAACTCCAACTCTAGTCTGCGAGCAAAAGGAAAGACCATCGATCGATGACTAAGGCCTGATGTCGATCGACGGTGAAATCAGAAGGAAGTGTGAATGAGATTTGATATGTTCACCAACTAATTAGACCAGCTCTCGCATGCGCCTAATAACCTCGTTCAATGGAGTCTATTCTTGCACATAACCTACTCTCATAGTCGTCCTTGTCCTACTTTCGAGATCCTAGTTAGCTACTCTATGAATCTTCTCCCTAAATAAATCCTAAAAATCTAATGGAGTGACGGTTCACAAACACACTTTTCTACACACCTAGGCACACAAGCACACCACACCTCTGGTGCAATACATAAAGTATAAATATAAAACCTAAAGTTTAGGTCAAAACTCGTCCAAGGGTAATCTTGTAATCTTGTGTCTTGTCTCTAACTTGGGCTTGAAATCGGTTGTCTGCGAATTGGTCATCGATCATTGTCATATGTGCAACATCGATCGATCTTGGTCATGTAACATCGGTCGATGCCAAGGTTGTGTCGTCGATCAACGACCGTCTTGTATTTCGACTCTCACAATGATCAGCTACGGATTATTCTCCTCTAAATGCTCCAAAAGCTCCAAGTGTCTCCATATATCACCAAAACGTACCTAGACATGTAAAGACCTTAAAACATAGGCTATACACACATAATAAGCCCTAAATAGAGCCTATTACATTGCCTGAAACTGGTAATAAATAAGCTATATCAGTAATGGTCAAAGGGGTAAGTAAAACAAGAGTTCACAGCAGAAGAGATCTTACAGCAACAACAACAACAACAACAACAAAAACAAAAACTATGGAGCTTCTTCTTACTAGAACCCTCCACCAGCAGCTCAAGAAAGAAAGATAGAGAATATGTCAGATTAAGTTCTTGAGGGTCAGCAGAAGCTGACAGTGGATTTCAGTAGGAAGATAGATGATGTATACACAAACCTGAATGACAAGTTCGACGCTCTCAGCACCTATGTGAAGAAGTCGGAGACTCAAGTGGTTGAGACTGGTGAAGCTCTTAGAAGACAAGAAGCACTGATTAAAGGAAAAAGAGAGACTAGACAGAGACACCATGTGAATGCACTGATAGATAATGATTTCTGGCAAATGGTGAAGGAGGAAAAACTCCAAGAAGGAGACTTTCAAGTCGAAATTTCTATGTCCTTTGGCAGTTCTCACTGGTGTCAATCGACATCCGAGACTAACTATTGTTCGATAACCGAGACAGAGAGAAACTTGACATCAGAGGATGAGCAACGATCGACACCAAATGCTGAGTCTGTTAGATCATGTGAGGCGTCAGGCATCGATCGACACCCACACATTTTTGTCGAATGAAAACCACCCGTTACGTACCGAGTGCAATTACAAAGTATTGATGTAGATCGTTTGAATGCTTTCAGACTCTCATCTAAGACATTATCAAAACCTACAGGGGACACTGATTAGCAACATGAGGATGAACTCGAGCCTAAGATCATTGACCAGGCTACAAGACAAGTTTCTAAAGGAAAGAAGAACAATGTTCCCAAGCATTTAAGAAGAGAAGGAAATGAGAAAGATCTGGATAGTTTCACCAAGAGGATGATGAGGATCCCTGTGAACATGCCATTCGATGAAGCTTATTAGGCACACCGGTTACGAATTTTTTCCATAGAAAGCAAAGCGAAAACGAGGACATTGAGTGTATGTTCCATCAGATCAGAGAGAAGTTGAAGCAGAGGATTACATTGAAGAACAAGAGTGATCTTAGGAAGTTCATGGTTCCTTCATGATTGGAGGTCACAGCTACCATAATGCCCTCTGTGAAACATGTTCTTCAGTCAGCATTATGCTCATGTCAATGGCTGACAATCTGAATCTAATGATAGAGTTTTCCAGTGATTCATTCACCTTTGTGGATTGTTCCAAGGTAAATTCAGGAGGAATTGTCAAGAACCTCCAGGTACAAATCTGCAATGTCTTTATTCCGGTAGACTTTCATGTCATGGGTATTCATATAGACTGGAATTCTTTTCTATTTCTTGGGAGAGCCTTCATGGCTACTGTAGGAGCTGTTTGCGACATGAAGAAAAATATGCTAATATATGTCACTCATCATCAAGACTTTTTTCTGTGACACACGCCCTATATTGATATAGGAGAGGATCCAAGGTTTGTGGCAGTTTGTTATTCCGGGCACAGAGTATAAAGATGATGGAGAAACGTCTATCGACACCCAACCAGGAGCATCGATCGACAGTCATGTGATTCCAAAATACCGTGAAGATTTTTTGGTTGAAGTCACAATTCCGCCTAAGATAACAGTCCGCATAGTAGCACCATATCAGCATGGAGACTACAAATATGAAGAGGGAAATGCACGGGCTGAGGATGGAAGGATCATCAATGTTTCAAAAGAGGATATGAAAGCAATATTTGAGATGGCAGATAGTAAGGGAGGTTGTTATTTGAGTCTACCAGAGAATGATGGATATTTCGAGCTGCCTGGAGCCCACCTTACAACTCTATGTCGCCCAACAGATGATATCTACAAATCCT